>VXBC01009562.1:227706-262706 GCA_013399945.1 Ploceus nigricollis
GGTAATGCAGTTTAATCAGTGTGCCTTACTTTAATATATAATTGCCAAATTTTGCAACACTATTAGTAAAGTGAGATACCTCCTTGTGAGTGGAATTTCCTTCACGAGTGCTAGCTGGAATCTCCAAGCCTATTCATGGCAATAGGTAGAGTACAGCACTGTAAAAATATTAGCATCCAAGTCTGTGTGAACACAAAACCTGTAGGGGTTTTTCTTAAATGTTTTTCTTAGGTATTGNAAAAGAGAGTAAGACATTCAAGCCTGTGTACTATTTTACCTTTTTTAGACCTGGGAGCATTGAAAGGCTAATTTCACAATGCAGATACTACCCTGCTTTTAGTAATTCTCAAATGCTGTGACTAAATTGTGTTGATCATTAGAAGTCTGAAATTATCATTACTGTTTTCAGCTCACCTGAAGCCCTCTAAAGGCATTTATTGTTTTTCATTTTTGCCTTAACAACATCATATATCTGAAGTTCTGAACATCCCAAGTCACAGAAGAATACACCTGGAAAGATGTCAGTGTTTTTTCTAACTGTGGTATTAGGCTCAGAACTAATAATATCTAGGGACAATTCCTAACAGCATCCAGTTGCTTTCTGATGGATTAGTGTAAGTTAGTGTTTGTTTAGTTTCATCATCACTATTTGAGCTAAAAAAATTTTGGCAATGTCTGTACATAGGGCAGGGAGTTTGAATGATTTTATTCATAGAACTGGTCACTGGAGTTTGGACATTTTGACAAGTATTAGAGGAAGAGATTAAGGAAGCTCAGCTCGTGCTGCTGTGATGGAGCTCATTGTGTAGCAGGAAACTCAGTCTGTGCAACTGCTATTGCTGTCTAAGAACAGTGCTTCAGAGCAGTCCTTTGCACATTCAAAATACACTAATACAGTGATTAACTTTGGTGATGAATTTTGGGGCTTCTTATGAAATAACACTATTCTGTTGAACATATGCTTTGTGCTACTTTATTTTCATAACCACATATAGTAGATTAAATCAGAAAACACAAAGGCTTTCACAAAGTATTTTCAAAATAACTTTTTTAAGACAAATGTGAAGTACCATGAATAATGAGTTTTGTATTCTATGGGTGCTACTGAATTTGCAGTTTCATCAGAAAATATTGGTGAGGATGACCAAATCCTTTGTTTTTCAAATGTTTGTAACACACATTGTGAGGCTGTGACAGAATTTTCTAACATTTTCTTTACTGCCCTAGGTTAACTGCTCATGTCTAAAAGCCCAGAGTGCTAGCAGGAATCCAATCATTTGCAAGAACTACCATGATCATGAAATTGCACTTTTACTTTTGGAAGTGATCAACATATATTGTAATGATGAAATAGGTGATCTCTAAATTACTGTCAACATGTTGTAGTTGTAAGGAAACATTTCTGTAATGAGAAAGACGTTTTAAATCTCCTGGAACAGCACTGTGAAAAACTTCAGCACAATGGGGGACATGTGGCTTCTCCTACTTCCCTTTGGACACCCAGTTTAACCCCATCAGGGTGGGTTCCTGTCTAGGTTAGGTGACTGATGTAAGCCAGACTCCAAGAGCACATGGACAGAGTACATGAAATTGCTTTCCTGTGATAGCTAAAGTTTGGTAATACAATTTTTATTGTCCTGAATTTCTTTTTACTTTTCTTGAGATTATTCCTTAAAGAAATCTCTCAGAGATGCTCAAGGATTTTGTAAACCAGCAGCTGCTAAATATTTTTGAAGATCCTCACACAGTAAATTGTTAGGAGTATTAAAGTGATATTTTGAGAATTAAATACAAAGAAAATAAGTTTAAAAGTTAAGAGGTCCACAAGACATATATAGTCCTCAGAGCCTCTTCATGAGAATTCACTAAATACACCTTTCATTTCTAGTGGGTGCTTCTCATTCAAGTTTTGTAGGTTTCAAAAAGTTTCTATTCGTGGTATTCTTAAAACCCTTCTAAAGTGAATAATTTTTATCCAATACTTGATTATTTAATAGATAATCTAGATTTAATTTTGGTAAAGAAAAATATGTGTCAGCTTAGCCATTTAATACAAAAATACATGGCCTAGAGAAATGTTATTTTAAAGCTGTTTACCTCCTTAATTGCAACAGTCTGTATATCTATTTGTCTAGACTCCATCAAGGGCACTATTGTAGCTGGAGGCATTGGTTTGAAGAAGACTAAAGGGCTACATCATGTCAAAGCCTCAAGTAGGAATTATTGCCTTTCTTGCCACAGTTCACAGCTGTATTATGTCACCAAATCACATCACAGTGTAATCAAAGATGAATAAAATATTTTTTTTCTTTACCTTAAACGCTTTCCCTGTCAATTACAATCAAAGGACATGATTTCAGGTCTGTCAGTTTGCTGAGTTCTCGCCTACTGATGACTCCAAAACTGTAATCTGCTAAATATAAAATGAATCAGAGAAGTCTTAGAATGATTCTGCTATTAAGAAGAAGAATGTTTTTCTCCCACAGGGGACAGGAAAGTAATTGGTCTTTAAAGAAAGAAATCAAAGATGTTAAAAAATTACCTTTTTGGTCCTCTCCTCTCCACCTTTGGCTTTTTGGCTTTTTTTTCCTGTGCTAAACCTTCAGCCATTCAGTTTTCTTCTCCTGAGAAGGCAAGCATAAGTATTCTAATCAAATCTGTCCAGTTTTGTGTGCCATTAGAGTAAACATTTAACTGTGTCTTGTTTGCTCCATCACACCTTTTCCCCTCAGTGTTATTGTCGACTGGGTGCTCTGTAATGGGCAGGCTGTACGCCTGCTGCAACTCCAACTTTGAGGCAGTTTAGTGGCTTGATTACATCATTAACCATAATCAAAAACATTTCCCCAGAATGATTTTAGCTTGGTAGTAAGGACTGCTTCCTTTGATCTCAGTAGCAACATTTTACGATAGGTTGCTCCTCATTTACACTACAAATGCTGGCAAAAATGAAAGTGGTATCTTCTCTAGTAATACCAGATAAAATAAAATAACTGGTTTGGCAGTCATGCCAGCTGCTATCATCGATGAACAATGGCCTTTTTCTTGTAAGAAAAGTGTATAAACGTGTATATATGTATGTGTGCATGTATTACTCTGTATAGTGAAATTTTCTAATGTATATCCTCATATTATACTTAACAACACATTCATTTTCAGCATTTGAAATGTGGTTTAAACCATGCCATTGGATTGCAGCTTTGCAAAATATTTCTAGTTGTAGCAAAAAAAATTCATTGCACCTGCACTGCGTGCAGAATAGACCAGAATTCCATTTTAGTGCACTAAGTCTTTTCAGAAGCCTCATAGCAGATGTAGTTTCCAGCATTTCTAATGATGTTTCCCTACTATAAGACCAGTGCAATAGTTACAATTCATGTCAGTTACCTGCACTATCAAAACATCAATTGACCAACCACTCCAAAGCTGAAAAAATACGTGGATCCGTGCCTGCTACAGGGAGATCATCCCAGTGCTGTTCTAGAGCACTCACAGCAATACACCACATGTATATCATAAAAGTCATGTTTGATCTGTCATGTCTCCAGGACCAAGCTAGAGCTGACCCATGTGGGTGGGACAGACAGAGGATGTTCAAAGACCCTTATACTGGCAGCCCTTGATCTCTCCTGTGCTCTTCCTGTTGTATTTTACAATCAGTCTTTTACACTGGATCTAAAGTTTACTGGGGGAAGATGGGAAGTGTTTTGTGGCCTGCAGCATATGCCAAAGGGAGAGAAGGAAGAATTGTTTTGTGGGCCTCTCCAGGCTGTGCTTCTTGCTTGACTTCTGGGGATAATGTTTGATGTCCCAGCTGTTCAGACCCACACCCCTACCTTATTCCCAGCCAGCTGATCCAGGTACTGCAGGGTCACAGGACCTTCTCACCTTCCATTACCAGAGCTGGACAGCCGGGAGCTGGGTGCCTCTAGCTACTCTGGGTCCCAAGTCTCACTTGCCAGCAAATTTTGTAGCTGAAGACTTTCCCCAGAACCTTATTTCTTTATTACTTTATTCCCATTTCAAAGCAAAAGTGCTGCAATGTACAAATGTCTAACAGGCACTTATCTTCCATATACTTGCTTGAGGAGCAGTAGGAAAGGAAATTAGTGTCATCTTCCTGTTGGTTAAACCAAAGACATTTTTTTGATGTTCTTCAGTTGCTGATTGTTTTTTATACTTTGCTGTGTCTTTCATGCTTATATTAGAGGCAACAAAACTATCTGTTGAGGTTGTCAGCAGTGACAGAGCAATAGGGTTTTCTGGTGGTACACTTTCAATTTTCAGAGATGGATAAAGGAAGATAATGGCAAAGAGGTGCCAGTGAATAATGGAAGGGTAACTAGTGGGCCCTTCCTTGGCAGCTGTCCCACCAAGTTATGATGTATTCATGTGGATATTCCCTGAGTTTTCAGAAAAAGAAAAACAAATACAGTCTCTAGTGGCCAAGTTTAAAATGGCCACTGCCTTTAGTAGGATGATACCCCATACAATCTACAAACAGGCAGACAGAGGAAGCAGACTGCCTGCATCCATCAACTTAGTAAATGCCTCCAGATTAGGAGAAATATTTTGAAACAGCCAATAATTATAAAAGAGTTGCTTGCCATTGCATAATTATTTTATAAACCACATAACATACAACTGTTACTTAGTCACAGAGGCCCTCTTCACACGGTACCATATGGCTAATGGCTTCTACAGCACATCACACCATACTGAGTACTCCTTCTCATCATACTGTATTGGCTACTGGCTCAGTTTGCTGCTAATGTCTGTGTTACCCTTTCACTGCATGTTTATTTTATGAAATTGTGGCATCTGTTTTTGGTGTTTATTCTAAAATGGCATTGCTATGTTCCCAGCCTTAGCCTGAAAATCACCTCAGTATTAATTTCCCATGGTAGATTTAAAAATATTTTTTTTGTTGTCTTTTCCTTGGGTCTCTGACAAACAAATCTTGACCTTTTTTGCATTTTAATTTAAAGTAAGAATTTTTTTGTTTCTTGAGTTCTGTTCCTGAGTGATTTGCACTGGGTAATATTGGATCTTTTCATTCTGTTGATGACAAACACCCTTTGCCTACACTGACCAAGCTGCCAAATATTGAAACACAAATAATGTTCTTTCTCATTCAACTCCTAAACACCTTCATAATCTTTATGCAGCTAATACCTAATTCTAGTATGAAAGCACTATTGCAGGACCTACACATCAGGGCTACACACAAAGGACATTTTTCAAAGTTTCAGTGGTATCATAGCAGCTGGAATATAATTTTAAAACAATGCTGAGCTGTTTTGTAAACTTCCATAACAATACTTTAAATACGTGACCAGAATTGGAATGGCCCTAGAAATTTTAATTTTGCATCATCAACCAATGTGTCTGGTTCAGGAAAAATATTGATTCCATCCCATTTACCAACAACAACTAAAGACACAAACAACTTGCTTTTGTGGGCCCACATCCAACAGAATTTACGTCTGACATTGGCCAAGTGTATGCTGTGGAACTGGGTCCTTTGCAATCACTCTCTCACAGAAATACCTTGGAATCTCTTCTGCAGCCACAAACATTCCTTGACAACATAAGCAGTAGCTGTCTGTTGCCTGGACATCTGGACCAAGGGTAGCTACAAGGCTGGCAAAAATGCAAATATTTTGCACATGCTTCTCCAAGGTGGATCATGCAGAAATGTGGTGGTGGTGGTGACCATCTGTGTACAAGCGTTGTGCTGATGGCCCTTGGTGTAACCTTCTCTGTGAGACTGGGAAGCCTGGTTTTAGCTCTGATCCTGCCCCTGTTAAAGTTGGTGACTTGTCTCCCAGGTACTCTAGGAAAACCAGAATGAGCTCTTTGGAGAACAACCCAATTTTGAGTTCCTCGGTGCCTTTTTCACTCGTTTCCCATGAGCAGTGTCCTATGTGGTGTACCTGGGCAGCCCTTCCTGGCCTGGACTGACTCCTCCACCAGCTCTGAGCTCACCCCAGCTCCCAGCGCTGGTTCCCCCACAAATGGCCTGTTCTCTCACCCTGCAGAGCAGCACTAAACTAAAACCAATCTACTCACACCATCTGCTCACAGATAGCACAGTTACAGCAAACTAATCCACAAATTCAAGCTTTTGCTACGCAGAAAAATTACTCAGATTTTTTCAAGTATTTTTGGAGCAGTCTCTGCTGTTCATGGTGTTCCTCAGGTGCTTACAGTACCTGATACCAAGAGAAAGAGAAGAAAGACCCAGGACACTAACTCCCTGCTGAATACTGTATGCAGCAACTACAGAGCCTTAACTGATTCTCAATATGTTTTTTAATTGGCTTGTTCTAGTTTAAAGTGTCTTGTGTTATCTTTTCCTTGTTTGGGGATTTTTTTCTAGATTTCCCACCGTGAAATTGCCTTCGTGAAGCAAAGTCAGAGTGAAACAGTCATGCACAATGTGTGCCTAAACCAGATTATTTCCATGTATCAGTCTACACATGGAACTGACTACACTTCCAATTCATGATTTGGAGAAAGCTAATAAAGAAAAAAAAATTAAAATATTTTGGCAAGAACGAGGAAGAAAGGAAGAAGAAAGTGTTTGTTAAATGCCTGATGAACAGTTGGAGAACTTTAGATCTGATTTCATTCAAAATTCTTGTATAAGTGCAGTTTATTACTGATTAACATGACCTAGTGCTTGTTAAATGGGCATGACTGCAGTTTTGCCAATTGCACTGAAACCCAAACGAGTTCCCACAGTAACCTCATACTAATGTTAGCACAACCTGAGTACTACCAGCTGTGCATTTATGCAAAAACCCAACATTTTACTGCATATTTAACAGGAAAAACCCACTTTCTATTTTGCAGGAAATCATATACTTAAGTATTTTTTTTCTATTTTTCAATTTCAACTTCTGCAAATCTTGGGAAATTATTTAATGGAATAAAAGAAACCAACTTGATACATTGAACTGCAAAAAATAGGAAGAAAGAAACAATAAGAAAAGAAAATATTAAAACTTTTTTCCCCTAGATATTAGGCAAATAAGGGAAGAGTTGAATTCATAATGTATTAGCCAGACAATCTTTCTGCATGTCTTTCATTAAATGAAGATTCATAAGGAGCCAATAGGTAAACTAAGCAATATATACAATAATTTTAAAAAGGACCATCAAGGGGCAATAACAGAGCCTTAAACTTTAATTGGACTACTAACTTCACAGAAAAATATCTTTACACCAGACATTAAGGTCTGTAGAACCATAGAGATGTGCTTTACTGTATTTCTTCTTGTCACACAGATAAAGGAAGTGTCCTGTGCAACAAAGTTTGACTTTACCTTGTGGTTTCCTTTGCATCTATGATATTTGAATTAAGGGTTATTCAAAATTTATGCCTCATTTCCTTCCATACCTCCATCCTTAGACTGCTGTCAAGTATTATTTATTAACTCTATTATAGTACCACATTGAGGCCCTAATCAAGATTATGCCCCTACTGTGTTAAACTCTGTACATTATAAAATAAAAGATAATCCTTCTCCAAATTCTTACATCAACAGAAGTGAAAGGTGTCAGGTATCATAACATCTTATGATAGTGTAAAATACTGAACTTTGTCAATGGAGGATGGTAAGTCAGTGCAGAGCCAAGATCAGCATAACTTCTCCACTCCAGCCCCCATTGCTCCCAATCAGCAAGGATGCAATAAGAACGATGGGAAAAACTGTATGAGAGAACTTTTTTTTTTTTTGCAAGAATTCATGTCATTTTTTTGTTTTACAGCTATGTAAGTTGTCCCTTTGGACTGACATCTCTGCCTTACAGAAATAAAGTGAATGTAAAGGAATGCTTACTAGCAGGAAGGAGAAAACTAAAATTTCTGTATATTAGTTAAATAGTCATTAATATGAAAGCAAGTATTTGTTCTACAGAATCTAATATTCTTCCCTTTTCAGTATCCAAGATCCAGTGGTTTTTCCCCTATTCTCTTCATTTTAGACAAGATAAAACCAAGTTCCTTGTTGTTCTTGACCCAGTGGAGCAACAAAGATATTTACATTAAAAGAGGTGTGGGTTACCCTAAGCAGGAAAAAAAAAAAATCCCCTTCCATACTTACCCTCTGGCTTTTAAGAGATACAGCACCAACTGAATAGCAGACAAAGAGCTGAATCTGTTACTATCATGACAAACTATTTTAGCAATACATATTTTAGAGGAACTGTATTTGGTGCTTAGCATACTAATTTGAGCTGAATTCCTTGATCCTAGCTTCCTTGAAAATAATAACAATTAGTACAGAAAGGTAGTTCATCCAATAGGATTAGATTTTATGTTGATATTTTTCTTTAACTACACAATGAAAAGGTTTAATTACTGAAAGAAAACACCTAAGTTGCCACACTGTACTGGAAATAGCCAAATCAGACAGAAACAGCAGCAATTAGGACTGAGATGATCACTTAAAACTATTTCTAAATGCAGACACAGACAATGACAAAGAACTACTTTCAAAAAAACAATTCCTATTAAATAATTCTTGAAGTACCTAAACTTAGTCAAGAACTTGGAGATGAAATCAGATAAATCCTACTGTCTACAGCTAGGTTTAGGCATCTGCATTTAACAAGAACCTCAATACTTTATACAGATGAATTGCAGCTGAGATATATGCAGGCTGAAGAGCTCTTCAGAGTCTGTTCCAATGAAAATATTGTCTAAGTACATAAGCATTAGAGCTGAACAAATAATTCTCGATGAATAATTTATCTGATTGATTTCCCCTTTTTATTCTCTCTGTCTTCAGAAGCTATGCATGGACAGAACAAAAAGTATATTGAATTTATTCATTATTTGAAATTATTCACAATCTTGTTCAGTGAATAATTCTAGGCCTGCAAATCCTTTGAACTGTGGACTTTGAGTAGCTAATTTGCAGCCCACACCATAAAGTGTGTAATAACGAACTAACTAGCTAGCCAAGCACAGTTTTTAATTGGAAGAGTCTGGCATCTGAATGAGTCCTGTTTGAAATTCAGTCCAGTAGGTGCATGAATGCTCAAGCTAAAAAGTCATATTTCACAGGCATTTTTGCTACTTCAGTGCAAGTGTTCCAAAGATGGGTTTGAAATATTTGGATACAAGGCTGCCCATTCAGAGTTCTGACAGTGCTTCCCTCTTCTAATGAGCCTTAGCAATACATACATCAACATATTCACAGGAGAAACATTCCACATAGTATGAAAGCACATATCAATAAGACTAATAAGAATGTTCATATGATAATTTTTGCATTTCTGAGCATTCACATGGATAAAGTAGGGAAAAAAAAAATATTGCCTTGAAAAAGTGCTAACACTGAGTCGAGCCTTGTAAGTCTCCACAGAGCCAGAGCAACATTAATTTTTCGTGCCCTCTTCCTTCTCTGCTTTATTTACTCCTGTCTGTCCTTGACAGAATCATCAGTTTTTAAAGTGAACTTCTTCTGGGTTGCCATATCACTCTTCTCCTTGAAAGACTGGCTACAGAGAGCTGATCAAAACAGAGGGCAGGTAGACAACCAGGGCAGGATTTCAAGAAAGGCTTTAGCATGCTTTAAAGTGTTTCAGCGAGGGGCTTGCTGAGGTCAGAGGCAGCATTAACTGGAATTTGTCTGCCACTTCTTTGGTGTTTCTGGGAATCTCTAGAGGTTTTCTCATAGCCTACCTTTGAACTTCAAACTTCTAGTAAGCTGGTGTATATCTCACTCCACAATTTTGATTGTGAATCTAACCAAAGAAAGAAGCTAGAGTTTATTTACCAGCCATCAATCAGCAAATAAATTATTTACAGATGTCTTCATTTATTTGACTCTTTCATTTATTTACTTATAGCTACAGCAAATACCACCACCAGACAGTGTCCAGATGGAAAACAATTACCCCACACTGGAACCGTATGCTTCCTAAGAGAAGTTGAGAAATTATTTGAATTTCAGACAGAAACAACTGGAAGCAAATTCAGGCCTGTTTTTGCAAGCAACTCCCCTTTGGACACAGATGCTATTAAATCTTTCTGACATATCACAAAGAAAAAACAGATTTGACCTTCAGAAAGAGGCTTAGGATACTGTGAGTCCAAACTGAATGATAATCCTGTCTAAGTGGCAACTCAAGTGTGGACTCTCATCTGTGCACTGTGTCAAGTACAAGAGTAACCAACCTATGTAGTTTATCCATATATATGTCACCTGAGGCTCAGAGATGCTGACATGCTAAATGCAGCATGTCAGAATTTACAAGGTGGGGAGAAGCACTTTGATTACACAAGAAAATGAATTATTAGAATAGTTCTAATAGTAGATTAAATTTGAATATAAAACCTAAGCAACTACTTCAAGTTGCTTAATAGAGTCTATAACTACTTATAATTATAACCACTGAGATAAAATGTGAGCACAGTGAGATTGATCTAATACAGATAAGTAGAGATAACAAGGAAGAATATATCTCTAGACTCCTCCCTATCATCTCACACACATCACAAATCCAGGGAAGTAACAGTTCTGCAGTAATATCCACCACTGGGAGTTTGCAGTTTGAGACCTTCTTCTCTGTATTTCCAGACTGTGTTGAAACAGAATCCAGACAATCATCTGGATCATTAGAGTCCAAAGCTCTACAGACCCCACTTCGTTGCTCAAATGGTAGAAATGATAGCTTTCATCTGCATTCCTCCAAATCCAGACACACTGTCATTTGTTCCTGCTGTGGCACTGTATTTTGAACTTCAAGTTTCACTGCATTGTGCCTCACAGGCAAAATAGATCCCTTCTAATTCTATAGAAAAATTAAATTAATTCAATTTCCAAACATCATTTAAAGACGTTTGTGTTCTCAGATATGTGATCATTTGGAGGGATGGGTTTTTTCAGTCCTGGATATTTCTGTTATTTCTTTCAGGTGATATAACGGCACAGAACACTTGCAGGAATTCTCTCAAGGAATGATATTAGATGGCAGCTTGAAATCTAATGCAGTGCTTGGGTATTTAAAGAAATAAGTATTCAGGAAACAGATTCTACGAAATAAAGAGCACAAAGCTATACTGGAAAGAACTGTATGGCCATCTTGTTTAAATAAGAGACAAGAAGATGATCAACATCATGCCTTATTAATAATAAAACTGGAAGTCATAACTGTGGAACTAATCTATCTTGGAGGGAAGAGTATATTTCTGTATTTCCTGTCTTGGAGGGAAGAGCAGATTTTTGCCACATAAACTGCTCTCTACATCCAAAAAGATGGGTTTCATCAGAAAGCTTATTTCTTGTTGTAAAGAAGCTGAAATATTTTGGAGGTTTGCCAGACATCATGAAAAGCTGGGTGTCCTAGGGATTTCTTCATATCAAGGACTACGTGTCCCATTACAAGAGAGGGAAGAAGGATAAAGACTTGAAAATCCTTATACATACAAATTCCAAAAACTTTAAAAATAGTACTTCACCTTTTCGGAGATTCAAAGGTGTTTTTCATAATTGAAACAAGCAGGAGACTCAGTTTGTTAAACCAAAAATAGTTTGGGCCAGGACACCAAACACAATAGAATTTCTGAAGGCTTAGCTATAGAGAGGCAAAGAGACCTTCCTTTAGTTTTTCCTGTCCAGCACTCTGGGAACTGGCTTTGCCTTGGCTGACCTTCCCTAACAGAATGCAGATCAGCAGGGAATGTTTCACTTCTGGACGCTGTTACGTAAGGACGGAACATGGCTTGTCAACCATAGACTCCAGCTGATATATGAGGAATTTAACAGCTCTGAAATCTCTCACTTGCCAAGCATCTTCAGAAAACTCCATCATGCAGATAGAAGGTGACCACCATAAATTTAATATCTTACAGATCTTTTTTTCTGTTGTTCACAATCAGACTTTTTTACATTTTCAGCTCACAGAGGTACAGATGGGATTGACTAAACAGTAAATAAACTCAATTTACTTATATTCAATATTTATTTATATTCAGTTATATTTCAATATTAGTTTACAAACATGAAGCTGAGTCTCAGATCATAAGCAAACTCAATATACCTAGAAAATTAAATCACCCTATCAGTGGTACAGTTTCAAACTGCAATTTTCTTTCCTTTTTTTTTTGTTTTGTTTTTCTGATATAGAATTACTTTTTTCCAAGGCTAAATAAATAGCAGATGGGTCAATCTTTAGGTCACAAGTTCTATCTTTTCATTGCCAGGTAATATTCATAGCACAGCAGGGCTAAATGATGCTCCACAGTTTGAGGACATTTGATGGAATCTTTGCTGTGATTACTTTAAGTGGTGACATTTAAGTGGCATGAAGTGGACATCTAAATCTTTGGATTTTGAAATGAAAACAATTGTGGGAGGATATTTTCAATGGCTGGCACGAATGGGCATCCATTAATCATTTTCCTTTTCCACTAACCTTGTTTGCATTGCCCAAAATTAAACAATTTAAGCCATTTTGACACAACACCATCCTTTTAAAGATTGAGTAGTTTTTCACTTCCTGGCACTACTCTGAATAGGGGAACCCAAGACTAGAGACAGCACCCAAGACGTGGCCTCATCAGTACTAATCAGAGAGGCAGAATCACCTCCTTCCCTCCCCTGGCAACACCCTTCCTAGTGCATTATTGGCTGATGTCCAACTTGGTGCCCACCAGGACCTCTAGGGTCTTCTCTTTCCAGCTGCTTGGACTATGCTGGTGCAGTGATTCCTTCATAGGGGCAGAACTATGCATTTCTCTTTGTTGATCTCCATGAGATTCCTGTCAATTCATTTCCCCACTCTGCTGATGCCCTGGGAAAGAGCAGCACAGCCGTCTGGTTTATCAACCACTATGTTCTGTACCCTCCTCAGACCTGCTGAAGGTGCAGTGTCCCATCATCCAGACCTCTAGTGTTGAACACTGTCCACCTCAGCACTGACCAGAGGGGCACACTATGGGCCTTCAGATAGGCATTGTGGTGCTGCTGAGCTCCTGAGACTTCCATCCACCTCCCTGTCCTATTTTCCAGCCCACACAACATGGGACATGTGAGAACATGGGAAGCAGTGCTAAATTCCAACACACAGGATCAACTCCTGCTCCCTCATCCAACAAACCAGTCATCTCACCGTAGAAGGCTCTCAGGTTGGTGAAACATGATTTCCATTTTATAACTCAATGCAAATTGCTCACCTTCATGTCTTCAGATCATTGGAAATGGTTTCCATTCAGATGATCACCTTCAGATCATTGGAAATGGTTTCCATTCAGCAGCAAGTGTTGCAGCATGTCACAGACAAGACAGCCACGATACACAGAGTATCATCACACAGCCTCAGAAAGCTTTAACCCATGCACAGTAACACAACATCACTTCAGAAGGCTGCAGGCATCTGCCCTCCTTGTTCTTTAGCCCAGCCTTTTATACCCTCATGTTGATGCATTGCACCTGTGTGCCCTCTGTTCCCTTTGGTGGTTGGTCAGTGCCCCTGGGCACTCCATGGCTCATTGCTGTCAATGCTGCTCACCTGCTTCTCACAGCATTTTCATACCCATTGGGTATGAGGCTCAGCCACAACCCCACTCCAAATTAACTGTGTGCCTACAAGCAAGTTGTTGAGTTTTTCTTTCTTGACAGTATTCACCTCAAAATTTTTGATAGGTGAATAAAAATCTTTTATTAATAGTGGTGCATTAATGAGAACAACAAATAATAAGACAAGTGGCAAAATACTCCAGATCTTTAAAGGCAGGGCAGAAATCTAAGCTATGATAAATTTTAATTTTCTTAATTAAGACTTATAATGAAAAATCAGATTCTGGGAGACATTATTAAAGGAAGTTTAGATTCTAATTATAGTTTATCAGAAAAATATTTTAAAATGTTGAAGTAATTTCCACTTTGAAGATTGAGAATGATCATAGTCTCTTCATGGCAAAATCTTTCTTGCTCCCTTCCTGTAGTTTCTTGCCTGGGATTGTTTTTATGTTTAACAGAATAAATCTTTTGCTAGTGAAATCATTAACATAAATCATAAAAATTACAGTTTCTCTAATGAATGATTAAAAAGTACAAATCTGAACAATGAAAAACTTTCTAACAAATTCTGTTCTGATGAACAGTTTTGTGCTGACTCCACTTACACAGAATTTCAAAATATTAAAAAGGAGTAAAGTCTGGGGTCTTATTTTTTGCTGGGGTCTTTTTTTTTTTGCTGAAAAAGTGGTGGAAATCACATCCTGTAAGTGCTGGTTCTGCGTTAGGAACCATTGGTTGTGATCAACAGGAGGAGGAGGCTCCAGCCACCCTTTGCTCTCCTCTGGTGTTGTTGCCATGGCAATGCTGAGCATCAGATTAGACCAGCTGTACAAAGTGACATGCTGTGGCTTCCCAAGCCCTGACTTTGCTCTTTCTTTTGTTGTTATTTTTATTAAAATAGCAATATTGTTTTGTTTAGATTGTTTGCACTGAACATGTATAATAATGATGTGTGAAAGAATAAACTCATTAGACAGCAGAAGGTATCATTAGGACAAAAACCTCGTGGCAATTAAAAAGACATGCTGTATCTGTGATAAACCCTCACACATCAAGACAGAGCCAAAAACTGAATGGAAACATCTCTGCAGTCACATTAGCACATTAATATTCATCACTGTTTTTTAGGGTTTTTAAACTCTCCTTTCAACCCATTGTCAGAGGCAGGCACAAACTCTGCAGCACTGACCCAAAGTGGTGTAGAACATTCTGAAAACAGGTTACCATAAGCCTACAATGGAAGTCTCCCAAGTAACTTAGAGCATCTTAAAAGAGAGAATTATAGAACAGTAATTAATAAATGAAAGATCGAAACTTCATCTACATTGCCTGATGGATTTTTCACCTTAAAAACTACATTTGGTGTCTTTCACTTATCTACTCCTCCTTAAAATCTGCTTATGTTTAACATTAATGTGGGGTAGGATCACAAATTAATGATAAAATCCCTTCTCTGCTTACATATACATAAATACATACACACACATCTTTGCTCTAGAAAAGGAGCACACAGTTTTAAGAGTTTGCAAGTTTTAGAGATGCACATGCTGAAATATGTGAATCCAGAATGTGACTTCCTCTGAAACAGGGAATCCAGAAAAGGTTCACTGTTGTCTGTCCTGTGCAGCTGGTCTCTGTCCTCTTGGTAACTCAGGGTCTGGCTGGCACATTGGCAGTGCTTTTCAAATTCCATGCACTCTTTTGATACTTAAGCACTGTGACTGAACAGCTTTTACTTAGCAGGTTTCCTCAATAAAACCCCAATCAAGCTGAAAGAAATTGTTTAATCCATGCCTTGGTCTAAGGCCAGGTCAAGTTGGTCTCATTTATCATCTTTTTAAGGTGGAGCTTTTAAATATGGACAGGTGATACAGCTCGAAGTGTTGGAACCCATATGGAGAAGGTATGGCTCCATTACTATTAACAAGTCATTGTTAATACCTCTTTGCCAAAGTAGCAGAACACAGCGCCTGGTCAAACATAAAAGCCTTTGAACGTTCTTATGGGAATTCAGTTAGACTTTTGCAGTGTAAATGCACAATTTGTTTCTACTATATAGACCTTGAAATGAGGGAGACCCCAAAGGCTATAGGAAAACATCTGCAAAATCCTGTACGGGTCAAATATTCTACTGATGTGATTTTCTCTTTGAAAATTGGTTTACAGATGGTTAGCAAGGTGTTCACAGTGTTCAGTTTTATTATTTCATTGTTGGCATTTGCGTCCAGTGCTCTGAAAATATCTTTGTGGATTCAATGCAATAACTACTGCCCAAAGGAAACATTGTTCAGTTACGTGAGGAAATTAAAGCAAGTCATTTCATTTCTTTTATTGCCATTTATTAACTTTTCTCCATATGTAAAGTCTGAGAATTTAGAATAGAGTTTCAGTAGAATTGCTCCTTTTGAAGCCAAATCCTGCTACTTTTACTTCCAGGCTTGGCGTTGGCCAGATTTATTAGCCAGATTCTGCAGAACAATTCTTTGTCCTGTTGTGTATCACCCTCCAACTCTGGCTCTTCATCAATACAAGTAGCCCAGGGAGAGCAGCGCCACTGAAACAGAGATCATCAGAGGAAGAGCAGCTTGTTTAAGAGCTCTTGTCCTAGAAAACAAGAACTATGGATGTGGATATTCTCTACAGACAAGATGACCAGAAAATGGTAGGTTCAAAAGAAATATTATTTTTCTCCATGACAAGACAGGGAATAATTTCTTAAGTTGTTGTTTACTGCCAAGAAAACTTTGACAGAGGGAAGGCGTTCATCTTGGGAATTGCCTTATTTTGTTTAACATAATCAAGGCAATTGGGCTAAATTTCTAATCTCTGCTTAATACTAGGAGTTGATTTAAGTTTGAGCATCCTTAAAAGGTCTCAATTTACCTCACAACAGCAACACTGGGGTCTCAAAAGTGCAAATGTAGACATGAAGTCAGATGTGTTCTATGGCGAACAGCCAAGAAAATCCCGTGCTGAATCTCAGTAAAACTAATAAATCTGAATAATTAATACACTGATCACAATCACAATCAGCTGTCAGGCAAAGAAATGTAATTAATTAAATAAAAGCAGGTTATTTCTTTCTGATTGTTTTAGCTGTGTGTGTATCTGTTTTAGACTCACAGAAAACTGAACCATAAGAAAGATTGGTTTTTCCCTTCTTCTTTCCCACTTACTAAAAATGTTCTTGATAAATAAAACCTGAGGGGGGCAGGAAGAAGAAAATAGGCCTCAAAGGAAAGAGAAATTTGCTGGATACAACAGAAAAAAAAATTATAATACTTTTCCATGTGGAAATAATCCAGCTAACAGCCAGTACTTCAGATCAGCATCATATGTTGTGTATGAACTACTCATGTAACACAGGGGATTGTGCAGCTAACTTTGCTAACTCCAGTGTCAGCATGCAGGCTCAGCTCTACCTTGCCTTTGCTTGGAAAACGTGACACTAAAGTTTTTGGAGGGTTTGGGGTTTTTTTTAAAGCTTTGCTAATCATCATTTTAAAAATATAAACAATCAGAAATATGTCGTCATATCTAATAAAAGCAATTTGGGTTTAACAGAAGTCTATTTGCCACACTTCAGTTGGTTTTGGTTGTAAATCTGTCCAGTCCTCATGTTTCTGCTGGCCCTGACTTAGGCTCAGCACACCTCAGTGACGAGAACACCTGCAGTTCCTCACTTCATAGCTGATGTAAGGGGGTACAGAGCTCCACAGGGCAAGTCTGACTGCAGAGCAAAGGAGCCTGATTTAATTACCTAGATGAGGTGTCTGAGCATAATCAGGATAAATTAAGGGAGTCTGATTAATTTTGTTGCATTTCTGAGAGAAAACGTGTTCTATGTTGTTGGTGATATGGTGCAGTTGTTTAACACTACCTGTGGGCCCCTCAGACTGTGCCAGAAATGGTGCCAGCTTTGGGGGAGGAAAATCAGGGCTTCATATGATAACTTGCACCACCTTTACTCAAAACTGGGATGGCTACACTTCAACTTGGAGCAAACAAAAAATGCTCACTGCAGAAGGGCATGTGTGGCAGCATACTTAGCATTTTAATAGTAATGTCTCACTGCAACGGTATTTCTAATATTTTTCACTTTTTTTTTGTCATGAAAATAGATTAGTGATGCATTTTATGATTTTCCAACACTGTTTCTTGCAAGGCTCAGGCATTCTGCTCAGAGAGTTCTCTTCTGTGAGCTGTGCTCCAGTTTGCTCTATGCAGTCTGCTGGACCTTGATTATTCGTCTGTGTTTCTCCTCAGTCCACCTCCAGATTTCTGATTCTTGTTTCATGACAAAGGTTTTAATGACTCTGGAAAGGACAGACACCTCAATCTCATTGTTTGCACAGTCAAAGAGCCATAATCCAGCTGCAATAAACCTCAGGTCCGATGAGAAATAATTTGGCATTGCCTCAGCATGACATGAATACGTTACAAAAAGCCTCTCTTAGTTTCCAAGTTGCAGCTTGGAGCTAAGAGCAGTGGATGAGGTCCAAAATCTACAGAATGCTTTTTGGTCTTGGCCTTCAAAGCTTAGTAAGACTTTCTCAAACTGTGTTTTATAAGCCTGCTATATATTTTTTCCTTGTAAAGCCCACATAGACTCTTGCATTTTTTCCCCTCACTATTCAGTTGAAACCAGTATATTCATACAACAATCAAAGTACAAATGTTGACATTTACACTGCTGGACATTTAAATAAAAATCTTATGTAAGTATCTATTAGGCAAGATTTACTTCATGCCATTTTCAATCAACTACACAGGCAAGCAGTATATATAGAAAAATAAACCCCCTATTCACAGTTATACAAATATTTCATGTACACTTTGTTTATTCACTGGAAGAAACTGAGCATATCTTCCGCAGTTTTACCACAGGTCATCTGAAGGGCAGTATCAGGATTCCTGTGATCCATGTAGGCCTCCCAAGGGGTCACAGAACAAGACCTGTTTGATCCAGCACCTGCTGTGAAACTATCACTTGGATACTTTTTTGTAAATTTTTGCCAGACTGTGAGTAGTATAAATATGTAAGAAAGAGCAACAGGAAAATCAGCTGGGTATTGATGAAAATGCCATTAGTAGCCACTGATCAATCATTTCAGACTACCTTTTCTTTTGGGGTTTTTTTTTCCTTTCTTTTTTTTTTTTTTTTTCTGTATTGACCTGCTGGCACTGCAGCTTCAGGATTAGCCAGGCTCAAGCTACCACATAGTTTTTAACTGCATTTTACCACATTGTGCTTTTGCTATAGTCTAGAGGGAATGCCCACAAAATGCAAAACATGGCAACTGGCATTTTTACGCAGTATGTGTGACCAGCAGGCAACCTGGAGACCATTCCCTGAGTGTTTAGAATACCCTGATAGGATTTAGCAATTCAGTTTCTAGGAATCATCAGATTCTAGTTCCACAGAAAAACTTCAGCAAAAAATCTGCTTAATTGCCAGATAAATTCTTGGAGGGCTGTTTAATTTTGTTTTAAGTTTAGGTCCTCTGGAACTTGACAAAAAGACCTTAGGGAATGGATTTGAGTAATGATTTTCTGAAGCCATTAAACTTAACAATGACTTCAAAGATTTAGCATCTGTTTTTTAAATGTTCACATGAGGCTGACAGTTGGTATACAATGTTTCACCCCATTGCAGTTGGCAACAACCAAGATATTAAATGTTATATAAAATACAAACTTGCCTGAAACCATGGTTCTGACCAGGAAGAAGACTGTGAAATACAGCATCTTTTTGTTCCTCAGCCCCAGGTGAGGGTTTAACGTCCCTTGACTTGCTGGCACACATACCTTTATGTCCTTAATAATTTGCTAGTGCTAGAAAAAGGCAAAGCAGTGAAGTCAGAGTGAGTTCCACTCCCTTCTGGCTCATGTATCAGGAGCTGTTAGCAAAATTCCAGCTCTGTGGTGGAGATGTGTGAGTCCAAAACAAACAAGATGTTTTTCAGATGCTAGACTGTGTTTAAAACTGTGGCACTTGAAAAATTTATTTTATTACTGTAAATTGAATAAGTTTAATTAATATCAGCTCACTGACAAACAAGTATGCTGGTTTGATGTCTGGTTTTCACACTGTGCAACAAATCCTGACACACAAGGCTTTAGAGGACTCGAAGGCCCAGACAGCAGAGCTAATGTGGTTTCACTTTGCAGCTATAGGAGTGAGAGAATCAAAACTGTGCAGCCCCCTCCCCTTTATGGATGAGCTCTTCCATTTCATTTTACAGGCTTAAATCATGGCTAGAGGCTTTCAACTTCAACAGTGCATGGAAAAATTTCCTTCTGAGAGAAACTTACATCATCAGCTGCTAGACCTGTCCTGGTCACCATAGGTAGTGTGGAAAGGGAATAATTTACTGTTCCTGAAGCTCAGATTATCTCCTATTTGTCCATTCACCCTCAGCATGACCTACGCCTCCTGTGAGTTAGCTCCACTATTTGGCTCTTAACTACACAGGCTCTAGTTGAATCAGTAATTTTATCTAACAAAAGCCACATAGGAAGAAAATAAATGAAATGCTGGCTTTTTAAGGCCCCTGACCACAAAATGTGATGGCACTGCTTTGTCACTGGGTTCCTAACTGATTGTTACCTTGTGCACAGGTAGCCTCTGTTTGTGATCAAGACGTCAAACAAACAGTTTTATGTGTTATTGCAAACTGTAAAGAAGGCATAGTCTGGACATTGTGTCTGACTGGAAGTGTATAAGTTCTCAGGAAAGGAAACAAATGAAATTTCAGATCTTTAAGACAATTATTCCAATTTCTCACCATTCTTCTCCTAATGTACTTAGTTCCGAGAAAAATTAAGGAAAATGTTTTAATGGCTTGCCTTTCATACCTCTTTATTTGAAAGAAAGATGATAAAGAAGAGGGTATTTCTTTGCTTGGAGAAGCCATGGCAAAGTTAAGATAGGGCTTCTCCTCCTCTCCCTTCTTTAAAATACTTCAGTAGAACTAAAAAGTGAAAAGAGGAATCCTACTGAAAGAACGTCTGTTTATGTAAAACTTGTGGAAGAAAGTGTTCCAGAACTTAATTTGCTTTAAAATATTGGCCCTTAATACTGCCAAGATTAATGAAACTAACTGTCATCTGCAGAGGAAGTGCCAGTTTACAAGACAAAGCTGTAATGAATTATGTGCACTATTTTTTAAAGATTTCAGAAAATTTTGATAGAAACCATGTGTGTAATACACTTATTTGATACAATTCTCTATTATCTAGCTCCATTTTTTTCCTAGCACTCTATTTGGCTACTGATAAACAACTATCTTCACAGAATAGAAGGTTTCCAAGAAATACTGAGGTAAATAAGACCCATTTCCCCTAGGGATTTAGGGTGATATGATAAGTTGAGATCTGATTCAAAGGCAGATCTAGACATAAATGCAAAATAGAACTGTGTAGAATCATCAACTCTGCCTGCTAAAATCGGTTTTCAGCTTCTTCTGTGGCATAAAATATTCACTGTCTCTTTCTATAGCATCAGAACTTTCATCTGTTTTGATATCAGGTTTCTCGAACTCCCTGAGTATTAGTGAGCATTAGAGAAAGCTTCCACCAGGGCTCATTTCCTTTGCTGAGGTCATAACCCATTTCTTCTTATTCTCTCATTGATCGAGTTACCCAACATCCTCTGGAAGGTCATAGATAATTTTTTCTTTGTAGTTTCTTAGAGGGAAATTCTAGTCTTTTATTCTTTTTTTTTGAGTCAGTTAAAAAAATGCAGATCCTTCACGAATGCTTGTTATACAGAGCTGGTATATTTAGCTGGTATAAAGCAATATAAATTAACTATTAATTTACACTTTCCAAGAATTTGGGGCTGGTATTATTGCATTATTATTAATAACTGCCATTTCCTCTCTTATGACAACATATGTTCTACAAGGAGTTTAAGACTGCAGTGTATAATTTGCCATAGCTACTACAATTCCATTGGTTTCCATGTAATTCTGTCATCTATTACCTAGATACTCCTTTTCTGTCTATACTGGACCAGAGAAGGCACTAAAAGTCTTCTGTGCAGAGCTACTGCCACTGTAGGTCTTATCCTTTACAGATGAGAAATGGGCAGCTCATTGTTGGTCCTTCTAGACCCTAAGAGCCCCCACTGACCACTGGAAGACCCATAGAAAAGGAAGTTAATAATTTCTGGAGCTGGCACTCATTTCTCTTTTGGCTACTAGCTAAAGGCTGTAATAGCATTAGCCCCTTTGAAATAACATTTTTCTCTGGGATGTTCTACACAGGTTCTGACCCTCACTGCTGCCAGTAAGAATTATCAGAGATCACAGCCTGGCCTCAAAAATCTGTTCACTACCCAGTTTGGATGTTACAGAGGGAGGGATTAAAGCCTGTCATTCAGATGGATAAAGCAAACTTTATGTCAGACCTACGTAAACTCAGCAGCTCTCTGCCCATCCTTTGAGTTGGGTTTTCTCATGGTTGCACTTACACTAAAATTTCTCTTGAACGTATTTCAGCCTCCTCTTCTGTCTCTGCTCCCTTAATTGCTTTTTCACCCTCTAACCCCATTCTCCATACTCTCCTGAGATATCAGGCAGACCAACCTAAGGACACCACTTTGGATCTTACACTGGAACTTCCATTTATTAGCTTTAAATTTATATTTCACTGTTATTTAGTTTTGCAGTTTTGCCAAAGAATTTTTAGTCTAGACAATAGCTAGATACCATGAATTCTAGCTTTGAACCTGCAGAAACAAATTACAAGCATTAGCTGCATAATTCCCTTCCCTGGGTAGATTGGTGTTTCACCAGGCCATGTTAATAAACATTTATTTAACATGATTATAAGTGTTTCAAAGTACTGAACCAGAGAGCAGAACATATGATTCATCAGGAAATCATAAGAGTTATGCAAAGATTGATCCCTGCTTTGAAATTTCACCCAAAAGCCTTTGGAAAGGAAAAAGTAGACATGTGAAACTCAACTGTTGCTTCAGGTAGAATATAGGTGGACTTCAATTCCTAAGGAAGCTGCATCCAGGGATGAGATAAAGGTGTTACTCTCTCAACACTAAACAAAGTTCAAGGGCAATTCACAGGGAACAGCAGCAGGTAGAAAAGTTAAAATTCTTGCCAATGAATGTTCCCAAATGAATATCCCAAAAGTGGGAGGAAGACAGAAATCATTTGTAAAATATGGACTGAGTGTATCACTTGGGTGATCAGATTTTATCAGGAATCCCAGGAAGACTGGAGTCCTTACTCAGGTGAATTCCTGCTCCTTGCAATGGGATTTTGCCTGGTCAAACAGAGGAGCACATGAGTATAAAATGAAGCAATATGATGTCCTGGCAAAACCTGTACTGTTCATGGAAATAGCCTCATATCAAGGCATACTGGGTGTTACACCTGAGTCAGTAGGTGTACAATTAGACAAGCAGACAGTAGACTTGAATTAACTTTTAGACAGTGGGTTTGAATTAATTTTATCTAAGGGCAACATTCTCTCAAATTACTGGTGAGGTTAGGAAAAAGAAATTGGTTTTAATTAGAGCCCTGTAAGCTGTGTGGTTTCACTACCTTCCAAATTTGGCTTTAAAAAATTAATTAAAACCCAAGAGTTTTTAGAGGTTTATACTGATTATACATCCAACATCACTTTTTTTCAGGTGATAAGGTACAGACTACTGCATCCTGGCAAAACTCCAGAGCGGATAATTGCAATGCCTTGCCAAGTTTTAATTGAATGAGGTGCTCATCTTAACTTTGTCTCACAGTAAATTACTGTGCATTGTTATGCATTGTTAATTACTGACCACACATCTCCAGAGGAGTCTGACTTGCAGAGGTATCATACTGCCATAGTGTAATCCAGAACAGAAATAAAGCTAAAGCCCTCAGAGATGTCTAGAAGAAGGATGACGGGTCAGGACTGATGTAGAAACCTGTCATCCAAACTCCACTTCTCCTCTCTCTTCATGCATTTAAAATAATTACTAATGTAGACTGACAAGGGAGCATTGCCATTTGTTTGAGTATTTTCTAAGTAGAGGACAGACTCAGGTACAATTCCACAGCTTCTCAATGATCTGCTGTCATGGTGATTTGGAGGCAATTCTGTGAAGGTCTCCAGTGGGCTAATTGGACATGCCTCAGAATACCCTTGCTGGACTGGAGGGGGATCTGCTTGAGTTTTTTTTCCAGGGAACTGTTATTTCTAATAGCCAAAACTGTTCATTTCATTTTTATATGATAATATTTTTTTCCAAATAATATCCACAATTTAAATTCATATCACTTAAATGTCAATTTATACATACATACACATTTAATGTGTATATAGAAAACACGTGTAGAAATTGAAATATTTTACATGTATATTTGTACAATTAACAAGGCAATTTTTCTGTGCACTAAGTATTGCCATTAATCAGTGTGACAGTTTAGTTTGAGTACTCAACCCAGGTGTGATGTGAGAGAGTTCAACTCCCTCTCTTAAAACACAGAGAAAAAAGGAAAAATAAGAAGCAAGAAGAGCCCACACGAGGGAACAGGGGGTGCCTCTAGGTGCTGAGATCTTAAAATTACACAGATTTTGAGGAGAAAAGAAAAGCTGTATCCTCACTAGTTTTAATACCTTGCAGGGCCTTCTCTCCTTCTCTCCTTCTCTCTCTGTTCTAGAGTTAAGAGGGGCAAGGGTTATCTTTTGTAATTTGTGTAGTTTAAGGCACATTTTTGGGCAACATTCATTACTTCAGGCATTGTGCCATGACATCCCTATCCCTTCTCTGGAAACCAGAGAAGACAGTAAAGGCCTGCAGCAGGTTTGAAACCAAGATTGCTAACATATAAATAGGCAAAGAAGAAAGAAATTACTCCTGAAGACAGTTGCTGTGAGAAAATTATGACCACATACAAATTCTCCAGGAAGTTGTGAGATTTGCTTTAGGTTGTTGAAGAGTTCATCTACCTTTTATTCCCCTCGTTCCCTAAGAAAAAAAATACAATCAATTTCTTGAGCAGGATGATTTTAAATGATTGAGGAATCTCCCTTCAGTATCCCAAACAGTTGTTTTATTGGCAACTGAATCCCCTTTTTCATTACTCTTCAAAGATCCCTCCATTTCAATTCTACTTGTTCACATTCTGCTTCAAATAATACCCCACTGAGCTGACCACATGCAGGACTGTGTTCCAAGACCTCTTTTTTTAATAAAAATTCTCTTTCAGTGTCTCCACACCATGAAACAAATCACATAGCTTCATAAGCCATCAGACAATCCTTTCAGTTTCTCGTGCAGGCGAACTGAGCCTTTTTCATCTGATTAATTCACCAAGCAAGCTGATCTGGGAAGCATAAAAAGCTTCTGAGGCAGGGTGAGAATCAGCAGCTCATATTTTATAATGGCATCACTAATGCCCCAAATTAAGTGCTGAGGCTGTTTTGCTTGGCAATATCATTTCATGTTAATTTTGGATGGGACCGAAAATGAAGTTGTAATCTTTCTCTGTCATGCTGCGACTATTTCCTTGACCATCTCCAGTGCTGCATTTTATGAGGATATGGCTGTTACTGCTGGGTATGGAAACCACTGCACAAGTAACAGCTCCTTGGGTTCCTGCCCCAAAGAGTTCCAGACCTGTGCGTTCATCCACGGGGAGGGCACCCTTGGGGAGATGTCTGGCTCCACACAGGGTGGCCAAGAGGACCCCAACAGAGTAAGGGCCTGGAGCAAGGCAACCCCCAGGTTAAATGAATTTGACCTCAACCTCTGAGAGAAAATGAACCCTTGGAATGCGTTGCAAGCGTAGGTCTCACATGCTGCTCTGGAAAGGCACCACATCACCCCTCCTGACCAATTAATTTTGCTGCAGGAAGGAATTTGAGAGAAGGAAGTTTGATTCTTTGAAAAGCAAAGGTGACTATTTTTTTCTCACTTTGTGTATTGCTTTAGTGATTTCAGTTGCCTCTGAGTAATTTTAATTTTTTTTCTTTTCTGAAGATTCAGGCTGTGGTTTTTAATGACCATGTACTATTCCATGTGAACAACCAGTGCTACTGGTCAGCACCTGCTCTAGGGTTCTAAAATGAGGTTCTTAACTTTACGCATAAGAATTCTTATATTTTTTGCTAATTTGCAAAGGTGGTAAACTAATTATTCTTACAATATTTAGACCATTTACCCAGGTTTGGTTTGCACAGTTTGAGGCCATGGTCAATCGATATTGATATTTATAAAAATATGTCATTTTTAATACAGAAGTATACTTATTGGTCTTGGTTTTCACAGAAGAGTGGGTTTTGCTCCCTCAGAGCCTGTCCCCTTGTCAGCTTCAATTTATATCAACCAAAATGATCATGTTCCCAGCTATGAACTCTACATTTATTTCATAGATGCATAAAAGGTCACGACCTTAGATTTTTTTTTTTCATCTATGTCATTGTGATTTTAAAAGAGCCTAGAGGATCAACAAGACCAAATTAAAATAAAAGAAGATAATTGTGCGTTCATTCACTTCAGATCTTTGGATACTCAATTCCAATTTAAAATAAGCACGCATTGGTAAGCAAATCAAGCACAGAAATGTACACTGAACTATTTTTATTAAGGTTGGCCACTCCATAGTTAATTTTTACCTTCATTAAAATATTTTAATCTATGTCTTTAAGTATATAAAACATCAAAGTTTCATTCTACCACTACCATCTCAGAAAGAGATCAACTCTCAGTAAGACCCTTGCCATTTTCTTTGATCTTGTAGGGACCTGGGGATTTTAAGCCCGGTATTGACTCTTTCAAGAATTTTAGAACTAATTGCTTAATGTTTTTATTGTGTTCTGTTCTCTGATTTAATACAATGTTTTGTGAAAGTTGTTAGAGACTGCAATCTTTGTATTACATTTTTGCTGTTACTGGTGATATATTTCTAGTGAAATTTCAAGCTAAAGAGAATAATTTATAATCTTCTTTATTTTGTTGGTAAGAACTTATTTCTGGTGATCCTTTTAGTCTGGCATATAATTTTCCTTCTGCACACACATAATATTGCAATGAAATATGTAGGCTTCTTTTGTCTACTTATATTCAGTGAATATTCACAGTTCATGGTTTAATTCAGTGTAAATTATTTCATGTCTGAACCAGAGGCATGTATGTATTGTTTCTAAACTGAGTAAAATGCTGTGGAGTATTTTATGCCTAGGGATAATTCTGGATTCTGCTGAAGGCAATAGCAAGCTTCCATGAACCTAAAGAGAATCAAAGTTTCCCTGAAATGCTCAAGTACCAGAAGGACTGCCCTAAGCAGCCTTTGGAGTAGGATATTTAGACTCTGGATAGACCTTAGACTTTAAACTTTTGATATTTGGACTTTTTCTGTCCAAGCAAAAATGTCCCCTCTCACTGACAGTTATGACTGAACCCACTTCATCTCCTTCACAGTGTACAAGAAATTCAGGCAGCTCAACTGTGTGCTAAACACTCCAATGGATATTTTGTGCCAGTAGTGGTTTTCACCAAATCCTCAGCACAGTGTACAGTGGGATTATCACACTGATTTACACTTCCTCAGAAAGTGCTGTTCCTTGGAAAGAGACTCCACTGAAAACTGTTAGTCTAGTGCCACTGTTAACTGGAGAACCTGTTTATACATGATGGCTAATTGCAATTGATTAATATGTGAAGAGGACCTGATCTATGCGAGTGGCTACTCCCAAATCAGTTTAATCTAGAGAGAATGGAGCAGAGGGAAAGCTTCCTTCAAGCTGAGTTGAATGAGGGGCACAGAAAGCATATATGAAATTTGTGCTCTGCAGGACAGACCAATCTCTGTAGGTGAGTGCATCCTGCACTTTCCTCTGAAGTGTTCAAAATAAAACCTTCAAACACATAGCCCAAAATAACCTTCAGTCTCAGTGACAAAAATCACAAATACACATGGCAAAAGTGGCAGCTGAGGGAAATTTTTTGCCAGGAGCAGATTAATATAATGTTCTTGGGGTTTGCTGTTATCAGAGTAAATAGAAGCAGATGAGGATTCAAGCAGACCAGGCTGCAGATCTAACACACTCAGAAGGACATACTCCAGGAAACTGAGAGTGTCATACAATTTCTCTTTCAACTCAATGCTTCCTCTGCTTTGCAGTCACCTCATCTATGTCTCTAATCTTAGCCAACTAACATTAGTGATCTGGTGTTTCAGCTCGGGTTCCTGCATCATTCAATGTACCCTGACAATTTTTGGAGACCTTTAACTCACAAAATTCTGATGGCTCAAAGCATATATTGAATTAAAATAACAGAATCTTTGAGCTTTAGTTGATGCTGTCACAGTATGTTTTCTGCCTAGATCTGGATTTTCTTTGATAGAATAAAAGAAATGAAAACAGATTGCATGCTAATCCAGTCTTATTTTCAGTTTATGATGGGCATGTAGGAAGTTGCTGCTGATGAATAAATAAAAGCATCATGCCAAGTAAATATTACTCATTTGTAGTCACATATGTACTGGTGGGCACGTCTTTGGGTTTCAAATATCATCCAGATGGAAAAACATCTGGAATTTAAAAAAATATTAGGAAAAGAGTGCAATATCTGAAAGTCTAATTATGGAACTTTTATTCTGGGTCCAGTAGTTCTGTAAAAAATTTGGAAAAAAGAAAAGGACAGGAGTGCACACCAGTGTAGGTCTATTGAGTTGTGTATGTGTTATATCAGATTGCATGCATAGTATTTAACAAATAACTTCAAGTTTTAAGATGCTGATATTTCCTGCCTGAACCCTGAAGAGTATGATTAATAATTGATATTTTAATTCCATTCATTTTCTGCCTCTGTTTTGGCATGGTTGTCTTGTCCCTACACAGGAAGAATTTTTGAAATATTGAATTCTGAGTATAAATGGCTATTCATGATTTTCAAGCTTTTTAGTGAGCAAAATAAACATGTTTTGCATTGTCTTTTTTTCTTCTATATGTGACAAATCATGCACTACTCCAAATGCTCTCACATGGGGTCCACAAGTCATTCACTTAATATTAAGGCCTAGTTAATAAAATGTCTGACAATTCTGACCTTTGACAAATACTATAAATATTAAATTACATTGCTAACATATCATTGTTAATCACCTGGTGTCAAAAAAAAGGTTATTTAAAAAATCAACATTTGCAATAGAAACCTTAGATGTAAATGCCATCTCAGTGTAATTTTTAGGGCTGTACTCACAGTTCTGTATAAACACTTCATCACAACAAATTAGACATTAGACAATTTCCTTTGATTTTGTATCACCAAAATGGGGGGCTCTACATACAGCTTCTGCAGACTTCAGAATATTTTCTACTGGTTTCCTTTCCATGAAGTTAAACCAAAATTATATGAGAAATTAGGTCCTCAACATGAAAAAACCTTTCTTTTCTTTACTGAAATGTCAATTCTTAATTTTTCCTCTTTAGAAGTATGTATTGTTAAATAATTTTTGACAATAGTTATGTGTTTGTTGGATCTTTCTGTAATACTAAGCTGAACTGACTATTACCATGGAAAAGCTATAAACCATCTCCAATAAAAGTAGACATTTTTTACCTAGGATTTTTTGTATTTCACACTATTTCATAGCTTTGATGTCACCAAAAGATTGTGTTTCATTGCTGTTACTTAGCTACCATGAATTACTGCTTTATAAAAAAGGAAAACATTAAAAGATTTTTAATTAAGAAAATTCATGACAACATTGAGTTCCTCCAGCATTTAGTGCAATATCCTTTGCTTTTTATTTTAAAAGCTTAATTGAGAGCTATAAAAAATTCCCAGTTAAGAATTTAGAACTCCTCTGTTGTTACATGAGAGCCTTAAAATACATTCTTATCAAAAGATTTCCCACCATAGATAGCACGCTCCGAGACAAAAAAAAAGAGATATTCCACACAAGAACTCACAGCTACAGAGCTTCATGGCTGGAAAAAAATGGTTTGCCTGTTGGTCAGCTGTTGACAATACCTGCAAGGTAAGTATTGCCATAAATCCTAAATTCTGAGTGAAGGGGTAGTGAGGCAGGATACATTTCTAGGAATAGGAGTGGGGGACCACAATTCTTATACTCAAATCAGCATTTATTATTATGAAAGAATCAGCATTTATTATTATGGTGGAATCAACATTTATTATTATGCAAGTTTCAAGAGGCAAAAAAATGCCTCACAGAAAAAGCAAGCTTGGTAAGAAAAAAAATAAATAAAAATCCCTGCAGAGCCTCACTATCAACAGGGGTTTTTTTCTGTCAGTCTGTTCTTCAACTTGGAAATGCTTGGGTGTGTGCTCATTTCAAGGATTTATATACCTGCACTTAATGTTTATACAGTCTAGACACAGGGACATTTCTGAAGACACAAAATACACTTACACATTCTTTTAAAGTGGAGTTAAGCTTCCCAGCTCATATTTGGCCCTGGACATAATTTTTGTTTTAAGTCTTGACAGAGGCTTGGCTTTGGTTTGTCAGCAAATGTTGAATTCTCCATTACTTCAGCACTCCAGGGGGAAATGACAATGGACATGCTCATGTCTTCAAATGGTGCCTAATTTTGGGTATCCCTGCAAATTACCTGTCTTGTGAGATCAAATAGTATTAGTCTTGATTTTCAGAATGCTCCAGTCCTAATGACAGCAAGAGTAATATTGCTGATAATTTTAAAAACTATCTTATGGATAAAGCACAAACACAAATATCCCAGAGAACTCAGTTCATATTTTAGTATCCAAATATCAGTTCTAAATATCACTCCTAATGCATGGGATCAAATAGCTTATCTACTTACATTATGCAGTTTCTTCTGCTGTAAAACCAGCAGAAAATGAACTCAACCTTAGAGAAATTTAAAACATTTATTTTTATGAAAAAACTTAAGTGTATGAAGTTAATTAAAAGAAAAGAATATTTCTCTAATGCTACTGATTTCAAAAGTGCTTTACAATGATATCTCTCAGGTTAGTTATATTTCCTAATTTCTAAATAAGATATAAGATTAAGTGATTCAGTAGAAATATAACCGATTTTTTCTACCCAAAGCCACATAAACAGTATTTGGTTCTAAAACTTTAACAGATCCATTTATGTACTAAATTATTTAAGCAAATGTAATGCTTCCAAATTGTATTGTTTTGCAAGGTTTCTCTTGGAACCTTTGCCATTTATCATACATGTACTTCTGTCTTTTTTCTACTCAGAAGCACAGCATGAAAAAACTTCATTTTGCATTGAAACATCGCTACGTGGAACAGTGTGATGAAATGAGACACAGGAGGAGAGTTTGTGTTATACTCTGGTAAACAGTTGGTCTACAGGAAGGATTGCATTTTATGCTGTGACTGATATATCAGTTGTGAGACCTAAAATATGACTGATCTGAAAAGGGGAGTTCTGTCTATGACAGACTGTGTGCATGTGGAAGATTACAGGTAACACGCCTGGGCCTGCTGGGAGGTCACAACCTAAATCTCACCCAGGAGTTAATATAACCATGCAATACATTCTGGTAAAATTATATCTTAAGTACACTTAATGTCACTCTTCTAAATAGAGTAATACAAACAACTAAGGCCCCAAGCTTGTAGGTAAGATCCTGATGTTATTTACATGCTTTATGTGAGTGAGCACTTCCAGTAAAGATCTACAAGAAAAGCAGGTGTCTAAATGTTTGCAGGTTCAGTGCTGGCAGCTTTGTAGAGCAAGGAAATACTGTCCATTTCTCACATGGGATTCCAAGAACTCTGTGGTGTTAATGCATTAACACTGATGTGAAGTATTTCAGATTTTTTAAAAGCTAAGGACAAAATTGTAAAATATAATTTTAATAACCTTCTAGATTAAATGAAGTGTGTTCAGGTTTATTTGAAAATGTGAATTTAGCCATTTGATACAGTTATGTACATTAATATTTTCCCTGGTGTTGTTTTTATCACGTAATGCCTGGCCTTCCACAGGTCCCATGGAAAACACTGGCACTACTTCAAAAGCCAAGCCACAGAGTGGACCTGATTCAATTATGTACATAAGTATGTGCTTAGGCAACACTTTATTGCTGTGACATGAATCATATAACAGTAAAGATGATGAAAGTCAAATATTTAGACACCAATATACTGCACTGAAGCATATAGCAGTAAGTATGAAGAAAGAAAAGTCTTTAGACACCCATCATGTGGTGAACTTTATATAAAATATTTCTGCATCTTATAGGATCACTCTATGTGTGACAAACTGAAGATGAGTGAGGAGATAAATCTAGCATCATAACCTACATTTAAATGTAGAAACAACACACCAATGTTTCAAGTCTAAAATAGTTCATGCTGTAAAGTGAGGTTGTTTTTAATATGTGAGCCTTGAATCCACTCAAAGCTGCTCTGTTTTCTAATCTCATTTACAGAAGTGTTTCTCCTCATGCATAAGCAGTGAAGAGATGGCTGGGGAAAAAAAAAAAAAGGTGCATTGATGAAAAGGGAAATTTCTGAAACAATGTCAGTTGAAACTTCCCTCTCTGAAATTCAACTCTTCTCCCGTAACCAGCCATATTTGTCCACTGTAGCACTATTATAATCAGGGAACACATTCCTCTTGACTCCAGTGAGCAGAAGATCAAGATCTACAAGTGACCACAAGAGTCGCTCTTTGTCTCCTCATCAATGGCTTTAAAAACTATCAAAGTATAACACTCCTGCTTTAATCCTTTTCACAGATGCACTCCTTTATTTTCTCAAAATTAGGAGAAGTTCTAATAAACTTTTACAATGGAAATTGAAACTGCTTTACTTTCTAGTTCTTAATGAAAATGGTGAAAATGGATTTGGATCATTACTAGATGTTTTTAAAGAAACCAATAATATTGACTGTTCTCTGTTTAATTCCAATGTTCTTTTGATTGTTAAAACAGTATTGGAGCAGCTCGTATTTTATGTATGTGAGCCTTAACATGGCTTCATGTCACAGAAGATATCACTAGGAGACTGGCCACAATGACAGCAAGAGACTCAAAAATAAGAGTTTAATTAAGTAATTACTAATAAAAGTGAGAAGCAGCACATGAGGAATACTGCTAGCTATTGCTGGGCCACAGTAAGGAGAGAAATGCTCCCCAGAGCTGAACATCTGGGGATTTATGGACACAGATTACCTGTTTCAGGATGGCACTGCTGACAGCATCTCTGGAATGGACAATGAACTGTCCTGGACCCTGGGGACACTGCCACCTCTAACCAACACAACAGCTCATTCCACAGCACAGCACAAGCAAAGCCACCCCCTTGCCCATAAATCCTCTGGGCTGTTTGCTCCTTCACTCTGTCTGAGTTTGTCCCCAGCTTTATCAGGCAGCAGAAACTGCCTGAGTTCCCTCCTTTTTGTTTTGTATGCCCAGACAAGTGCACATGGGAGAAGGGATCACTATGGATTCTGTTAACTGAGTGATCCTTCTGTAAAGCAGGCAGAGGCACTGATGGAATGAAACTCAGGATAGCAATAGCCAGACAGAACCACAGGTGAGTGACCAACATTCCTCATAGCAAAATATGCAGTATATACATTATAAACCTCCAGGAAGTGATTTTTCTGTCTTTGAGTAATCCACAAGGTTTTTCAGATGACAGGAGTAGCATAAACCATTATTTAGATGCCCCTGAAGCAACAGAAAGAGGAGAAAACAACACACCCTGAGAGAGGCAGCACCAGATGCTGTAACCTGATCCTCCACCAGCAAAGAGAAGCTGAACCTTCTCTGCCCAATGTGAAGGAGAACGAGGTTTCCAAAACATCACGTCCTGAGTGGGGAAGAGCTGCCCACCGTGCTCCGGGGAGGAGGAGCCCAGGTACCAGGGCTGTACACCACAAAAGTCACCACAGTGAGACATATCTCTGCCTTGGGTGTGAGAAGCACTGCCCAAGTGAGTCCTTCTCCTGCCTAAAGGGCAAGAAGCCTCAACACTCTCTGCATTTGCAATTGCTGTTTATACAGCTGAATACAGAGGATGAAAAGCCAAATAAATGTAGCAATAAGAATTTGCTTCTCATCTTGCAGGCAAAGGCAGGAACCATATTAAATTTGCTTGCATGCTCTCAATGCAGCACAATGGGCACCTGTATTTTAGAAAATGTTTTGCTTGTTTTCGCAGTAGGATTTAAGTAACTAGAAATGCTTTTCTCCATATCCAAGGTTAATATCTACATTTAACAATTAATTCTTTGCTTAAATGTGCAGATATTATTTTACAGAGAGAATTCAGATACATGGAACTCAGTGGAGTGGTACAGAATGTTTATTACCCATCTCTTGCAAGCTGACCTCTTCTTTCACTGGTATAAAATTAATCAACCTGTAGACTTAAAAGTACTATCTCTGACTGTCAGAATACAATTAATTCTCATTTATTAGCATGTCAATAATCAAGTGTTCAGAACAGCAAATCACAGTGATACAGGCCAAGTTTTCCTTCTTCATGCAGAGTATGAAGCATTCTCACAGTACAACCTTCCTGCAAATGTTTGTTCCTTGCCAAGTCTTACTTAATTAGGCCACAGAAAGCTGACATCCTGCATGCTTCCCAGGTGTACACAGGCCCTGGTTCAAATAAAGATTACAGACCCAATCCTGTCTCCAGTGTATGCAGAGCATTTGAGGCCAATTTAAAAAAACTAGAATTATAGAATTTCCTTTCATCAAACACTAAGATATTGTTCATGTAAGAAAAAAATCCTCATAAAAATAAAATACTTTTAGTCAGTCGGCAAGATACCAATGGTTTCATTGGTAATAATACAGCTCAAACTAGAAATATCTCCATTACTGCTTGAAAGCAAACAGAAAACCTTGTAACTCTAGCAATATATAAAAAGAAATAGATGTACACACATACCTGGTTAGAGATACACCTGTGCAATTCAGTAACAAATTGTAATTTCATGTCCCGCTTCATCTGCACTTACTCCATAGCTATGTAGTGCAGCCCTCATTGCTTATCAGAAAAAAATCTCTTTCTACATCTTGTAAACACAGAAATTGATCTTGCCTTCCAGATCTGTTTAAGTCCAGCACTATTCCCTGTGGTAGCAATGAGTTACAAGGGTTTAGAAATTCCACAAAAGGGACACAGACTAGGCCACACTTTCCAGGGTTTGTTTACGCTGGCTAAACCCAGCACGCAGCACAGCAAAGCCCCAGACCATGGCTAGGGCTCTTAGCCACGATGGGAATACAAAGAAATGACAGTAGCAGTGCTTCTACCTCTGAAAGAACCTGAGATATTACATCTTTATGTTGCTTTATGCACAGAATTCTATTTTGTAGAATCACAGGCTATCCATAACATTTTATAGAGAGTAACCTTTCTTCCCCTCAATTGGCTTGTAGTGCTGGACACCTGCCTTGCAGATGGGGAGACATGGAAAAAAATCAAAAGTATTTTTAAGCTCCCTAAAA
>VXBC01009562.1:267706-344454 GCA_013399945.1 Ploceus nigricollis
CCCCTATACAGCCAGGATTACCTGCTTTGATATCTGCATGGCTCGTCCACCAAACTGGGAAACAGACCAAATATCTAAATGCTGATGTCAGTAGAATCCCCGGGTTAAATATTGTAAATTTATTTCTATTATGTATTACAAAAGACACCCTTCCTCATTAATTTTACTGAAGTCTCCAGATGGGAAACAAAATATTAATTTTGTTCAGCCTTAGGCATTGTTGACTGTTAAGGTACTCACTAAATCACTGATCTTATACACATTAATATTAGATTTCTGCTATAAAAATTTAAGACCCATGGGTATAAGGTTCAGTTTGTCATAAGTATAATTAATTGTTTTCAGAAATGATTAATTTGTCAAAATGGCAAACATATATATTGGGTAGGCAAGACTCCTGAGCAAGCTAACCTACCTTAAAGTCATGGTAATACTCATGGAATTATGCAAATTAATTGAGTCTTTCAATGTTGCATAAAATGCTACTACTAGTACAATGCATGGAACATTAGGCTGTTCATCCAACAAAAAAGTTGCATTTTAAAGGCAGGCATCTTTACAAGAGAGTCCTTATGGCAGAAGGCCCTTAGAAGTACAATTTTTTTCCTGCAAAGCGATAGACTTTCAACCGTTACGCAGAAGTTGTATTTTTTATTACAATTTTTAAAGCAACCCTCAAGAGAAGAAAAAACAGTAAAATTCTGGTGACCTGAGACAAAGGAACCTATGAGATTTGCACTCTGTGCTGATGCTAGGGGGAAATGGTATATGTCCTAGTAATAAGAGTTTCACTAGTAAAACCTCATTTACAAGCCTGGGAACTCGTGATACACTACATTAAAATCTAAAAAGATTAACTTAATTATGCAAATTAAATTTACTGTTTATCTTCTAAATAGTAAAAGTCCTTGTCAACATTGGAATAGCCATATTAATCTAAATGCATTTCTTTCCCTCCAAAGTGAACCACATGTATATTTGAAACTCCAATGGAGTTAATTATTATCTATAAATTATAAGATATAAATTATTATCTATAAATTATCTATAAATTCCATTCAAACACAGACTTATGCTCCTCACTAGGCAAAACATTTATTTTTATGCCCACTAGTAGTGTCTGGTTATCAGTGAACTCAATATGTTAGCCCAGCAAATAAAAATATCCATGTTAAATACGATTATTTTTAATATCCCTAGACATTAAAGACTAAGTATTCCTAATGAAATATTCCCTACCAAATCACTTGATATTTCCTGGAGATTCACCCTGCTAACTCTTCTTCTTCACTTCCAAAATCAGTATTTCTGAAATAAGAGACATTAAAAATATTCTAAGAGTATTTCAGGGGTGAGGAAAAGCTCCTCACAAGGCTAAAAGTCTCTCTTCCAAATGCCATGGAGTCCCACAGAGCTGATTCTGATTTTCACCCATTTTATTCAAATGCCACCAAGTGATTTGGTGGTTGTTCCTGTTTTACGTTGCTGTAAATACAATCAGGATTACAATGCACACCCAAACACAGGTAGGCTGTGAGTGCTCCATCCATTCTGGCACACTACAGAATAATGCAGGGCCATTAGACAAATGCACTACTGAATCAATTATTCTGGTTTGAGGCAACAACTTCTGGCCTTGGACTAATAGACAAATATTAATTTCAATCTCTCCACTGTCAACAGTCTTGCTATTAACATATATCAAAGACACTGTTATTATGACAAACATAATAGCCTTCCTTTTCCACATCTAATCACATTTTAAATAGTTTTCTTTAACTTCAAACTGGACTTTGTATTTGATAATTTATTATATTAAATGCAGATATTCTTTGCTGTTTTTTTACTGATAGCCTGTAGAACAATTATAAATACCTGACATTCAAAGGAGTTATGCAACCTTACCCTAATAGTTTTCATTTTTTACATATTCAGTTAAAAATTAATAGTCAGGAACGTTATGTTCTGTTCCATAAATTCAGATAAAGTATTTTTTTCTTTTTTTTCTCAAAAAACCAACCAAACTAAAAAACTCAAACTAACAAAGAAGCTCCAACTCTGTTAGATTCCCTTTATAAATAGACTTAGAGCATGTAAAATTTAGAAATTTCAATCCAGAAAGAAACGTAGCTTTTAAACCCACCGCATACACAGCTGTCATGTCAGGCTATAACAGTGGGATCCACTGTGCCTGGGTGCTTTCATGTCACACCCAGTATCTCCAGCAGCACTTGCTGTATATGAGGAGAACACAGAATGTTTCAACTCCCGGCCCAGGTTTCAGCATGGACTGTGTGGGAGTTCAGAGAACCATGATGCCTGCATGGTCATTGCTGGAGGTGTGGAAAGGGCACTCCAGGAGGAGGAAAAATGGAGCAGAAGGGTTGAGGTCTTAGCTCTGGGTGGGAGAACCTGCAGCAGAAATGCAGAGAGGAGTAACAGGTCCAGGCCTGGCATCAAGGCAGTGGTCAGAGTGGTACCCAAGTGAAGCCATTTGGAGACTTCTCCATTTAGACTACTCTTGAGTGTAAGAGTTCACCAGCACATGCCAACAAACATGCAGCAGGAACATGTGGCAGCAGCCACCTACCCCTGCATCTTGACTGAAAAAATTAACTATGGCAGAGCTAAGACAGTGTAGCTCAGAGTCAACATTTGCTCAGCTGATAATGGCCACTGCCCAACCCTGAAAAAGTTAGGGCAACCTTGTAGCTGGGACATAACCAAAGGAACACATGAATCCCTCTATCTTCTGAGCCCTACTGACACCATGCTGAGCTGTCCAGGCACACACGTGCATTAGACCCTTCAGCTGCATTTCCCACCACACATGATGCAGAAGACCAATAACTCTCCAGTGCCTCCCGGTTTCCAAAGGCTGTCTACAAGCAATCCCAGGGTTCTACAAAAACTAGGATTTCCATGGGAATTAGCAGTGCTATGCCCTAACCATCTCCCTCGAGATGAGCCGCACTTGGCCCTGCTGAGGGGAGGATGGGGTCCTTGGTCATTTGAGGTCCATCCAGGAAGGAGTGACTTGATAGCTAAACTAATGTGGTACTTGCTGTACCCTCTGATGCCATGTTCATTGAATGGCTGACTTGGGAAATAGTTATTCACAATGACCTTGGCACAACATCTCTCTGAGTAATTTTCCATGTTATAATTACAGCCAGTTTGCTGGGAACTTCCTTCAGCTGTGACCACAGAGCTACAGAACATCCACAGTTAGATAGCAATCCTGCCCTGTTTCCATGCAAGGTCCTGAAGCAGCAGAAGTTGTGTTCCACTGCACAATGGGATGTGGATGGGGTCACACACAGAGGGCAGGCCCAGCGTGATTTGAAACGTTTCTGTCTGTTTACATCCTGAACAGCAACAAATGAGAGACACTGGGAAAGGTCAAGAGAATGGACATTATATTCGTGTCAACTCATCTCGCTGTAGGATAAGTCTACATCTTCTTTCCACCTGAGAAGACAGGTATTCTCTCCCTTTAAGGGTCTTTCTACCTTCCCTGTTATTGGACTGGGTTCTAGCCCAGCATCTTAAGGTCCGAGGCTTGCTCTCATTTACATGAACGGAAGAAGGAACTGGGTTTCTAGGCAGCATGTGTTCCTAATAAAATGTATATTATTATTTCCTTAATTGACCACAGTGTCTTAGAAGAGGTCCCATATCTGTATACGAATTAAGTATTTAGATACTCTGTTTGAAATCTATTTTCTCAGTGACCCATCATGTAACTATTGTGTGCATTTTGGCAGGCTACCATGTTGCACATGTGCAGCAAATACGGCTAGTAACAAATCATTGTGATGTCCCAAAAAGCATATGTTAAACTTGCCCCATAGTCAGCGCTCAAAATACAACATTTTGCTCATTTTACACGTCTTTTTTTGGTCTGAATACAAAAAGCAATCAGATCTCATTGGGGAGTTAATCACTTGTGAACATAGAGCAATGAAATTATCTAACACAAAGGGCCCTTTTTTTCAACCTTAAAATCACTGGTGAACCCTTACACATTTATTCACTGTTGAAAATGATTTTGTAATTATTTTGAAAGAGTCATTTTGGGAGGTATGTGAAATGACTTCAACAGAAATACTCATATGAGAAAGCACTCAATGTAAAGGTGATGTAATTGGACTCACAGCACTCTTTACATTCAGTTTCTGTGAAGCCAGTCACTACCAATGACTTAGCTGCCATTACTTACAGGTTATATCCTGCACTTTATAACAGACATTTTTCACAGCTAAGTCTATAGGGTGAGCTATTGCAAACAACAAAAATACTCAATGGTCAGGAGCGTTTTCAGTAACAAAGATGTGCTGTGGTCAGTGTTTATGTCCTCACTTGTCCAAAATTAATTTACAACACAAATCCCAAGTCTGCATCCAAGTAAGGGCTTGTGCCAATCAACCATTCCAGTTTCTATCTGCAATTCATTTTTACAGGCTCCAAGAAATACAGACACACATATTTCAGGGACATATTTTTCTTACATCTGTAAAGGGGGATGGGCACGTGTAAAATCAGCTTTTACAAAAAGATACCCATAAACATGTATTCCAGAGATGACATTTTCTTGTTACTGCAGGGCTATAAATCATTGCCTATTCCTATGTAATATGAGTGTAAAATATTTACTTCATATTAGCATACATCTATACACATACTGCAGGTTTACTGCAACCTGGAATTCAAAGGATACTAAAGACTTTATAGGGTATCCTAATATTAATAAAATTTATCAATATTTGAAGACCTCAGTGTTCTATCTCTTCAGTTTGTGAATGATCAGCATGGGCAAGCACCAAAAAATAAAGATAATAAAGACAATGCAGGATTAGTGGTATGCTGCAGAAAGAGAACCTTTCTGGTGCCACATGCTGAGATGATGCTAACATTATGGTAAGAAAGCATTCTCTTTGATTGCTCTAACACCACTATATTTCTGAAATGGTTGCTTTTGTTACCATCAAAATCAGAAGAGGTAACTTAAGACTTCATTTGTTCTGTAACCCACAATAAGGACTTCTCAGCATCATAAATACTTCAAGTTTTTTATTATTATTCTACTGTGAACCTGACACAATTTTACTGCTTTCTCAGAGTTCGAGTTTGGATTGACTTAGTGCACTAATGTAGGAAATTTTTATACCATCAAATTAAAAAGACTAAATAAAAAGGTATCCTGCATATGTCGCCACTTTATATGTTTTATGCCCTTTTGAAAGTTTGTTGCTTTTTTCGTGTGTGATTTTGACATAAATTTGCAATTGACATCAAATTAAAATGTTTCCTTTGATTTAGACAGTTTAAATGTAAACTATTAAGTACCTTACAAATGAAAATTGATGTCAAAAATGTTTTATCTTAAATGTATCTACCCTAAGGATCATTGCCCAAAGGTATCTCAACCTCTCAAAAAAGCACTCACTGCTTGACCTTCAAACTTTCTCATGCATTAGGTTTAAAAAAAATTTTTTTCCAGTAAATTATATTGCTTTTTTGAGAGGAGAAAAATAATTACACAAAACCAGTTCTTACTATGTAGAGAACAAGACCAAATCCTCAGATGATCTGGGTAATGGAAGCATTATTATTTTACATTTAAAACACTAACATGCTACCTAGAATTAAAAATTAAAGATCCAGAAACAGACATTTTACTGTATGAATAAAATCTGTTGGAAACTGGAGTGTCAATTCCATTCTGCAAGGGTTGTCATTTCTTTTGTTTGGCCAAAATTTGTATCTGCCATAAGAATGCATCAGATGCCAAGGAAAGCACTTCTTTCTCTCTTTTCAAGTAGCCATCAGCAATCTTCAAACACACATAAAATTAACAAAATATGATCTGGCTACACATTGTTGAGTTTTACTAGACATGTTAGGGAAAGAAAGGGTTTGTGATATTTTCCCTTCACCATCAGCAACAGCGTCATTATGGCTATTTTAAAAAGTTGCTGCGCAGCAGTTACTGTGGCACATGGGACTGAAATTTCCATTACAATGCTCCAAGCCTGCCTCAGGTCCTGGAGATTGTGGGTATTATTTTTTTAAATGTTAATTTTTATTTTATTTTTACTTTATATGTAGAAATCTGACAGCACTTAAATTTTAATCATTCAGGAGCTTAATCCAGGATTTCTTTCAAAGCTTAAAATTCCCTGTAAAGCCAAATTCCTTGATGTGGAAGAAATGCAGAATCAAACCCTAGGTAGCTGGATCCAAGCTTTGTTTTATCAGCCAAGAAACAAAGTTCCCCTGATTTAAAGTACTGCACATAACATTGCTAAGATAAGGGTTTAGTTTCCTAAGCCAGGCCCTGATCCTTTAATGAGCTGTGGGGAGGCTCACACACAGCCACACTGCTGGAGTCACACTGACTCCACTTGCAGGAAACTCCAGTTCTGGCCAGGTTTCCCTATTTCCCCTTGACTTCAACAGGAGAGAAAACCATCCTTTACACTGTCAGTTTATTATATTTTAAGACCCCCTAAAAAGCATTTATTCCAAACCCTCTGAATTCAGCAGGAACAGGACATTTCTAGAAGTGGGTTATTTTCATTTGATTGATATTATTAATTTAACAGTAAGAATAACTAAAGAGTACAGAATGAGAGACTTTTTAATTTGTTTTTCTTTTCTAACAGAGACATCACCATAGCTCCAAAATGGCTCATCATCAGATGATGAGGTATTCACCTGCAAAGGCACAATATTATTCTACTGATCACCACAGATGCACCATTAAACAACTCCTCTAAATAGTAAGATATTTTGGGATTATACTTTCTCTACCATTTTTGTAATATTTATCTGTCCTCACTACAAATTATTTTCACCAAAACATTTTCATTTAAATCAGTATTCTTTTAAAAAGGATTTATTCAAGAAAACATTGTTTAGAATTTGAGATGTATCAATGAAAGCCTGTAATGTTATTTCCAAGATCCCCCATTTACCTTAGCAATTCAAAAAGAATTTCATCGTTTTTTTAACAAAATTATTTCCAGTACTGTAGTATAAGAAATCTAAAATCACTGAATTATTTATTTCTATTTTTACATGTCTTTTCTGTGGTGTCAACAACACACCTCAAAAATAACACAGATCACACTGAGATTTTTCCTGCAAAATATTTACATGAAATATTACACATTTTAAAGTTTGTGCAACCATTCTGCATTCATCATAATGTAAACCAATCAAAAAATACAAAAATGCTATTGATGTACCAAGATATTAATTTGAAAATAAATAGTACTTTGGTATTTTACATAAACACGATAAAATGGTGATAAAGTAATGTCAAGAAATGAAATTATATTATGAAGTCTTCTGTAATTTAATATTTTGACAGTCCTACTCTCTACTTTTTTCTCAAAAAGAAAACAGTGTTTATTATGGAAAATAAGACTCAGTAGTGTTGTATATAGCAGATAGCAGAATTATTTACGAGCAGATCATTTTATAGATCCCCCATTGTTCTGGCAATACAATGTGATGATCCTCAATACTTCATTTCATGAATTCATCACTTTATGGAAACCCATTTTGCTACAAACAAAACATCTACCCACTGTGGAGTGCTTAATTTTGACAACTTTCCCAATCTAATATATGGAAACATTGGCAAGAAAATATCCTTCACCTTTAAAATTGCTCATAAAGGCATAGAAATTAAATTGGTGCTTACTTTCAGTTTGTGGAGCAACAAATCCCAGGCTGAGCCTGTTTGCATGTGGCCAATAGCCAACATCATCCCTCCAGAGCTCAAGGCTCTCCACATGCAGTTATGTGTCAGCCAAGGTACAGGAGGACCTCTGGCACCAGCACCAACACCAGCCAGAGGACACCAAGACACACCACTGGGGTGGGGAACAAAGCCATGGAAGATCCCTCACGAGCCAGCCAGGAACATCTTTGAAATTTCAGCAAGAGCTGCCTGGGGGATGGTCCTCTCTTAGAGAGCACAGGGACATGTTTGGTTTCCAAACAGTGAGATAACTCTGTTAAGTGGGACGGGCTCCTGAACCCAAAGACTTCCCCTTCTTCCCCCATACCAGACACATCCAGACAGAACCAAACCGTGTCTGGTAGCCTACAACAGCACCTGAGTTCACCCCATTCATCTCACTTTGGGAAGTGAAGGGGATAGCTATGTTACAGATGTAGTAATGATTGGCAAATACTGAGCCTTGGGAATGACCTCGGCAGGGCTCATTGGTTTTGCTCACAGCCAGTTTGTGTTGCCAGCCTATTTTCAAGGTATTTCATTTCATTTCAAGGTATTCATTACTAGCTCTGAGTCTAGTGATTTTTAGGTATATGTCATTAGCCTGAGTGCTACCAAATCTACTGCACAGAGGTCTGAGCAGAAAAATTCCAGGGATTAATTTAGAAGGTCAGATTGTGGAAGGAGGAAGCCCCACACAATTTTTTTAGTACTACTGCATTTGCTCTGGGGATGTATGGCTTATTAACACTCTGGTTAATATAGCACATTTATACCTTTGAAGAGATCAAAACAAGACCTCTCTGGGGAGATTTGGGTAGAAGATTTCACATGCTTTATAAATGCAGGCCAGTACACTGTAAGCAGGTCACACCATGTCCCCTTGAAGAGCTGCAGGCCTGAGCGCCACATGAAACACCTCATCAACACTTCCAGTCAAAATCAAACTCACCCCAACAGCAACAGAGCATGTTCTGACATCCCGAGGCACAGGAATGACACACAGAGAACAAACAGCAAAGCCTCAGGTAGCTGGATTCTGACCCGTTCACAGGGATTTTTTCCCTGGCTGATGCTGGAAAATTGCACGCCAGTTTAGAAGGACAAGAGGAGCCTGGCAAGGCTGGACACCTGCACTGCAGCGTTTGGGCACGTGCCCACAGCCCCCAGCAGGGTGCCAGGCTGCAGCAGGGGCTGGGGAGAGCAGGGGGAGCTGACCCTCTCAGTGTCCCTCAGCCCAGTCACGAATGCACGGCGAGAAAGGGAGGCCGAGAAAGGGAGGCCTGATCTGTGCTCGCTCCTTCCATCACGCGAGAGGTGTGCCAGGCTGGGCACTCACAGCTACCGCGGCTGAAAATACAAGGAAACACATCCTTGCTTTTGTTTTGGCTTTACAGAGAAAAAACTAGGGAGTAGCTCTAAAACAATATGGCAAAAGAACAACATCCAGCACGATACAGCACTGGGCACACTTAGCACCTTGTAGAGATAAAACACAGCTTCATTAATCGCTCCCAAGTCACCCAGTAGTGGGGACAGACAACACGCAGCTCTCCATAAATGCATATGGTATGAACCAGTGCTTGCCTTTTCCCTCAGTTAGCGCCTTATTGCACTGTTTTGGCAATGCAAATGGTCACTCCAAGATTCTGTGGAGCCTTTGTGCAAGCACTGCACACCAGCACGCCGAGAGGAGCGGCAGCGGCGGGGCAGCAGCAGCCAGCTGGCCGGCCGGGCGGCTGGACACCTGCCAGGGTGGCTCGCCTCCAGCACTTCAGCCCCTGGAAGCTTTGTAGCAGGAAGTAGCTGACAGACCATCAGGGAGGATGCATTTTGTCTATTAGGTAACTGAAGCATAATTTGATGGAAGTTAACACACAAAAAAAACCCAAAAGAAATAAATAAAAAGACAACCCTTGCTAAAGTTCACAAGGAGACAGTCACATGGAAACTAGTTCTGTGGTTTGAAGTGAGAGCTGTAGCACTGTGAGATGTATGACATATTGGTGACATTGTCCCTACATCATATACCAGTTTTTCTCTGTGCAGCCAGCCATTTCATTTCCAGAGCTAATGTTCTTTGCAATTTTCCCACATCCTACACCACATACAAGAATATTTTCAATATCCCCGAAACATTTCTACTTGCAATAGTATATCAATTAATTATGCAATAGGTTTTTTCCTTTCCTTTCAACTTTGAGAGATTTCTAATTCAGAGACTGGACTGTTACCAGCAGTAAAAGAACAATATGTTTTAACAGATGTGTCTAGGGGAGGAAGATGGTCTGTTGATTTGGTACTAGAAAAATAAGAGATGCAAAGGAGACCTTTGCCTTTCAGCAACTAACCCTTCAAAGATCTTAAACATGGAAAGACCTGCTATGATCTTTTAACTGACCTCCAAAGTATTGGAATAAATTTTCATTTAGCAATTACTACACGAAGGCTGCATCACTAAAAGTAAAAAACCCACTCTTTGGAAATTCTTCCAGACTCAATGTAGAAATGCCAAGTGGTAAAGCATTCGCTGTAACTCTGAACACACTGTTTAGGCAGTGAATAATTTCACTGTCAAACAGAAGCACTTGATTTCTAATCTTTAACTGTCAGATTTCAGTGTCCAACCACTCCATCTCACAGAACACACTGTGTTTCTATGCCCTACTTGCTGCTCAGTTTCAGCATTGGTTGTAAACTCCTCATGGCTCTTTATGATGTATCTGGCATAAAGAGATCAACTTGCTACTACTACCACCACCATCTACTAGCACATTAATCTTTCTAACCAGCACTTCCCTTTGGAGCTCACATTCAGGTATTTATCCACCACAACCCTTAAATTGTCTTCATAGTAATTGCATTCAATTAAAATTTTCCTTCCAGTAACTGTGACTTTTATGTGTTTGCAGATACCACAGCTGTGAAAAAAAACCTCTTACCACAAATCTATTACAGACTAACTTGTTAGATTGTCACTGAGCTCAAACAGCACCTTTCTGCTCAAGTGTTACAGAGATTGGGGCAGTCTCCACTCTTCTGAATTTTGTATCAGCTGTCCCCTGACTTGTGGTGATATTTCTTCTCACAGCCTAGACAAGAGCAGCTGGAGTAGACCTTCCCATGCTCAGTTCTGGGTGGAAGTAAGCCCCAAAGTCCCACAGGTGTTTTTTGTCATTACAACACCCTACTGTAAAGAAGCAAAAACACATATAATAAAAAAAAAAAAAAAATCAGGAAAAAACTTTCACACTTGCTGCAAAATATAATGCAATGAAAATCCATAGCTATTACTATGGTTACTACTCCAGAGATAACTACGGCTTCCTTCCTTCTCTTACTTTGTGGATTTCTCTCTTGTGCTTTATTCACAAGAAGAGTTCAATAACAAATTATCCTTAATTTGCTGCTACTAAAAATGCAGGCAATTTTTGGTCCCAAGTCTGCTACCTTAATATAGGCAAAACACTCAGTGAGGCAGACAGAATCCTTGCCCGAGTTAAGAAGGCAGGATTAGGCCCACCTTATTATACAGTTATTTATTACACAATGATAATTAACACGAGGCAGACAAGCTCATTTATTTGGTAACACAACCCTGGCTGAAACACACTGTTAAAAAGTGCTGAGCATAAATAATATGAAGAAATGCTTATGCAACAATAAGAAAATGTATGATTGTGTATTCTATCACACAGCTTAAAAACTGCAGGTTAAGCAAATTACCACTGGCACTGCATATCCATAATTCTGCCGATCACCTAAATGAATGATCAGGTATGATCCTTTCAATTCTAGCAGCGTTTCTTTCTAAATACCTCACTATTTAGCAGCCTAAAGGGAGCCAACACATCAGTAGTGCCTTCTATGCACTGTCGAGTCCCAGCTTGAGCACACCAAACTCTGAGGCCTTTTGAAATCTTTAAAGACAATCACACATAAGACAGTTTCTATATTGCAGGGCTGGGTAGTGCTACTGCAGCACAAAACAATATTTCAAGCTTTCTGATATACATGTGTCACCTCTATGTGACAAATAGCTTGTATTAATTAGGCACTAGACTTGGTGAGATTGCTGTTATTAACTGAGAGAAGATGGGTTGAATTTAATTGTGTGTGACATCAAAGCCAAGTGACTGATATTTCAAGCATCATTTAAAATGTTTGATATTGGAGTCATTGTATTCACATAAAGACTGTCTAAAAATATAAAGGAGAATGATGAGAGAGGAGCTGAAATGCATTTATACAATCCATCTTATGAAGTGAATTTGATGTAATTTTGCTTGTATTTTTGACCCAATGTTGACAATATTTATTTATTTAGTTATATGAAATTATTACTTTGAAGAACAGTTTATTTTTCTCAGTACTAATTTTGGAGACAGCTGGGATGGTTTGTATTGGTTCCAGCATCAATGTTCTCAGAAATGTGGACATAAGGGCGGGGGAACATAAAAGATCAGCTTGCACTGAGATTTGCTTTATAGCCATTAATGAACACTATTTGGAAAATGTTTACTTAAGAAAAGCAGACTGCACATTATTTAGGCAAACGTCCATAACAGCTTGGAAAAAAGAAAGGGGGAAAGGAAACTATGTTTAAAATTGCACATGAAAGAATATATTTAAGGAGCAAGAGCTCACTATTTTACTATGCTCAGTACAAATAGTAACTATCTCACACTCATCAGGATGTGAGGAATGCTGTTTTAGGGTCAAATGCTTCTCTCATTTAAGATGCTGGCAAAAATCCCCTTCAGTTTGACAGGGCAAATCATACTTGTGATGTAGCATGATAACGTATATGGTGTTTTGCTCAAAAGTGGGTCAGTAAACAATTGCCCCAGAGGATAGTTGTCTATAATGTCTCTGCATTGTACCATCTCCTTTTAGTTCTTTCTTTAAAAATAAATAAAATAAACCACTTGTTTATTCCATGTTTGCCATAAAGCACGCAAAACAATCCAACTGAAATCAACTTAATTAAACCACAACGCGTTGCAAGCAAACATGTATCCCCTAGGTATTCCCAAGCAGACAAATCTGAAGTGCACGGCAGTCAAAAGTAAATATTAACAATTTCATAAACCAGAAAGACAATGTTCCAGGGAGAAGAACCTCCCCATTGCCTCAGTGGTGCCCTAGACCCACACACTTTGGAGCAAGGAGGGATGGTCAGGTTCACCGGAGGTGCCTTCCCCTTCCTGCAGCCCGAGGAGGTCAAAAGATAAAATCCAATCTGTATAATATATATAAATCAAATACATATGTATGCATGTAACATGTGCATATACATGTGTATGGATTTTCATGTGTGTAAATATGTGTATGTTATTTTATATCAGAATTAGTACTGCCATAGTCACTAACACAACCAAGTATATACAAATGATATGACCTCATCCCAGTGGGATTCAATTCTCAGAGGGACTTTGTCCTCCCAGGAATGTATTTTGAAATGATCAGACAAAATGTTTAATCACGTGCTTAATCGTAAGAACTGATTTTGATGGGGAAACTGATGTGCATAAAGCCAAAAGACACAAAAATACCTCAGCAGCTGTATAGGTAGAAAACCCAATAGCTGATAGAGGATTCATGGATAAACTCCAGTATATGTGAGAGCAATTCTCCCCCCTTTCTTCACAGCAGTGGATCAAAATCTTTTTTGAAATTATCCAAATTCTCTTGTCCTGAGTGGTAATAAAAAGGTGCACCTTTTCCTCATGCTGTACAGGTTGACATTAGCCTAAAGTTTTAACTAGCCTCTGCTATGAAAAGATTTAAATTATTTCATTGAAAGGCAAAGAAAAAAACTTAGTGTGTCTGGCAGGATTCTTTGGCAGTTGCAATATCAGTTTTAGCATAATTGATAAAGTAATTTATATAACAAAGCAGATTTTTTCTATATATGAATAGGTCACAGAAGTAGCTCTAGATTCCCTGCAATTCATTTGTTATTAAGAGCTATTTAGGGAATAATTACAACAACCTCTCACTGCTCTGTCCTTCACCTGACAGGCAATTGCTGGATTTGTTTTTAAAAATCCATCAAGTGTGTTCCTACTTTTTGACAAAATTTGACAATCTCTCTGAACCAGGTTGCAGTACCATACCTGCAAATTAGAAATTATTCCTTATATATATATCTTTAAAGGTGTTTAAAATGCCCTGTTTCCTTAACTGTCCCACCCAGAAAGCTCATCTGTCTAAAAGAATATTCATGGGAAGCAAATATGTGTGTATGTGAATACATATATATATGTGATTGTGAATACAATCAAAGCAAAAAATGCAAACAGATATCTGAGGGGGTTGTGCTGTTCCTTCTACCCAGCTTGCATTGAAGGCTTTATATTTTGAAATTAAATAATTTTAAAAGAAAGAGGTCTTCCTTTGATTTTCTGTAGAATATGCTTTAAACTAAACTCGTGCTTAAATTCTGTTGCCCCTGAAATCAGTCATTCTTCCTGACTAATGCTTTCTGGTGAGTTGGTTATGGGATAAAAATGTCAAAGGGAAAAGTTAACAATTATAACCCTGTGCCCAAATACGTACATGTATTTAAATGTAACTCAGAGATATTATTTGGGTTTGTAATCAAGGGTTTTCATAACAACCAAAAAAAAAGTAGGCATCAATCTATTAATAGCCTTCATTTGTCTTCAGAAAAATGGTGAAAACCTTAAGGCAAGGTTTTGAAAGGGATGGTTCTACTTTTCCTTTGAAGTATAAAAATGTTTAAGTATCAAATATGCCTGTGACATAAAAGTTTCTTTTGTTTAACATAAGCCAAATTTGTTTGGTCTTTAAACTTAGCTAGTACATTCTTGTCTGGAACACGACCTTTCTGGAACTGCTTTTTGAGCATCATTGCAGTGACTGAAATACCAGTAAGTGTGTTTTGGATGGCTTCCAGTCAGCTCATCCACCTGTGTGTTGTGAGAGCCTGAGCCTGCTGCACTGCTGCTACACAACAATGCCTCAGGCATTCTTTTTCTCTCCTCACAAACACACGTGACTTTCAATTTTGCAACCATTTGTAGTTCACTGGCAGATTTATTGACCAGGAAAGTTCATGCCTCCTCTGTGCTGCCCAAATAGGCTGTGTTTTGTTTTGTTTTTGGCTGGACTTCTACCTGACCTCCAATGCTGTAGGAATCATTTTACACCAGCAATTAAATGCTGGACTAGTTATTTGTAGCTTGCAATTGTCCCCATTTAGAAGACTAACTGCCCAATTGCAAAGCTTCTAAATGGGTGCAATTGCAAGTTCAAACAGTTGGGCCCATGTGTAATTACGGTCACAAAATTGGGCTCACTTATGTCGGAGGTTGCTGCAGAAGACATAGGCCACCAACTAAAAGTAATGGTTCTTTGCCCAGTTGCTGCTCTGTGTTGTTCATTACAGCAGGAGGAATGAAAGGAAAAGCCTCTTGGTGGGAATACAGAAAACAGAAATACATTAAGACAATTTGAGACTATAAAGTGATCAACGTGGCGCCTAGGACAAATGATCATAACAGTCTCATGCCTAATCACCCATTTCAGACACAGCTTTATGAACAAGCTTTGTTCTCTTCCATGGCTTTTCTCTTAAGGCAGAACAGTGTCAGCGGTCAGAGGACTCAATTCCAGGTACCAGAGGCACAGGCTGTGGAATGCCACTGGCCATTTTAAACCATCTGCTGAACCTACAGCTTTTTGCCTTCTCTCCACTTGAAAGAAGTTGATCAAGAAAACACCAGCTGGAGGTTTTTTCTCCTCTCACATAGTCAGATAGTAGGTACAGTGCTACTGCTGTCAGGGAAATTGTGTCTAACTCATCCTAATCATAATTAGGAGAAATTTCCCACCTGTTTCTCCCCAGTTCAAAAGTATTTTCAATAGTTGAAGGGCATACCTCCGCAGGTAAAGCCTCCTTTTTCGTGACAGCGTGATATCCTGCACATATATGGGGTTCTCCCCAAAGCATATTCCAGCCTTGACAATGGGAGTGCAGCCCTACAGACCCAGGCACTCCCAAAAGCATCCTGTTTACCAGCCCTTCATTATCACTGCTTAACACCACTGCACAAGTAAGAAACAGCTCTGCTGCATCCACACAAATTCCTTCATCACAGCCTCCTCCAACCCGTGTGCCTAATCAGCCGCCGAGCATGTCAAACCACTGCTGTTCAGCTCATCTGCTCATGACATGAGACACATCTGGGCAATGGAACAAAGAGAATATTCTAAAATGATTATGCTAAGATGAGAATTAATATTCATCCCCAAAAGGTGCAACTGCCAGCCCAGAACAGTAAATAAAATTGACTACTCTACAGTGCCAAAGTCTTGGGGACCAGGTTGTCCCAAATCCATTGAAACCAAATTTCATTTAGTGAGGATGAGGCCATTGAGACAGGTACTCAGGTAAAACAAATAAATTTAAATATAATTGCATTTTTTTCAGTATCACGTGCAGTGCAGAGTGGATACATTTTGTGGGGATCCAACAAATGATATTTTAATGTACATACATAATTTATTGAGCAAGCAGTAGACTTGGCTGAATGAATGTCAGCCATTGAAGATCCAACATGGTGTATTTTCATGCTTATTACTTGATACAATAGCAAAGAAGGAAGCATTTAACATATTTATGAACTTGAAACATCTCTCAAGTTCCAGTGTAGGACTATCACAAATGTTATCACATTCTTCTTCTACAGTCACAATAAGAAGTAAGTTAAGCACTTGCTGTGTATTTTTCAACCTACAAATGGTTGAAATAGTTACAGATTACCACCTATTCTTCTACAATTCTTGCAGTACTGTGAAATACAGCTAGAGAACATAATCTACCATTATATCTTCCCCATAATTCTCATTAATCTTACATAAAGTGAATGAGATTCAGTATCTAACTAATTGCGGTAGATTTTGCTTGAAATTATAACTATTAAATTTCGAAAAATCTAGTGGTTCCAGCTCCAAAAAAAGACAGTTTTAATATTATGTCTATCATAGAGCAAAATTACTAGCTGTCTGTTTAAAGGTAGCCATTTTTTAGATATCTTCAGTCAAAACTTTACATTGCAGATGTGCCTGATGAGTGTAAGGCAATGTGAGTGCAGATTCCATGATCCTGTCCTTGGCCCTGCCATTCTGATGAGATATTTCACTGGATACATTAATTAGCTTCAAAAGTTTCCCATTACTGTGGTTGCTCCCCATAAGCAAGTCCTTGATTTTAGACAGCAGGAGCAGAATTCATTTCATATCAGCTTAATTGCCTCCAATTACCTACAGCCTACCTAGAATTACCTGGTGACCAGAATTAGCTGTGCTTATTTCTTTCCACCAGCCCTCAATGCAGCTAAGACGCAGTGTTTCAAGTTCAGAGGTAGAATCTCTGTGACCGCTCTGTAAAGTTAGATTTCAGAGATGAATCACATTCCTACTTCCAGTGCTGAGAGGCCTTTGCCTCCCATTGATTTCAGGAGGAGTTGCATGTGCTTAATGTCCAAAGTGTAGTGGCCACATTTTGAGGCCAGCTCTGCACTTAGTGCCTCCCATCGCTCTCATTAGGCACCTGGAACCTGACCCGGATCACGGAGCAATCACTGCCGCTGCGCTTCGCCGTGGCACCACCTCCGCCCTGCTGAGATAAAGCACCTATTTGGACCTCTTTGGCTCTGAAGATTCACTTCAGGAAAGGAGAGGAAAGCACAAGTGTTTCTGGAGAGCGAGGAAGAAGAAAATTAGTCTTTCAACAGGCTATCGTTACATAAGTAGGCTAATATAATATTTTTTTTTTTCTTTGACAACTGATTTGTGGAAGGTAGAGGCAGCACAGTCTACAGTCCTAAGTCCCCACAAGTCTGCTTAAGGCAGAAGAGAAACACAGGAGAAGCAATACCAGAAGACACCTGGGGAAATGGTGTCCCCTTCCTCCTGTGGGCTTCTGTGGAAAACCCTTAGAAAATTTTCAAACTGATTTGCTTTCTGCTTTCCTGATTGTTCAGTGATATCATAAAAAAAGAATGGCAAAGACGAAAAGCCTTTAAAGGACCGAGGCTTGGAGCTTTATTTCCATTTCCTAGGTTAGTGAAACCGCCCACTAGCTTATACAGCCCTTAGGCATCCTCTTCCCTGAATTTATCCTCGCAGGACACCATTGCTTACAGTGTTTCTATTCTATATAGATTCTTACACTGCCCTCGTCACCGTAGTAGCTGAGTGCCTTCAGGTAGTGCATTATGTGATGTGACTAACATCTGTGACAGCCAAAGCAGGAGGCAAAACCAGTTAAGGCCCCAGTAGCTTTCCCCCTACACAGCATTTCACTTTCCAACTCTAATAACTTTCTGTCTGTGAATACACAGCTAAATTGTTGTGGTCACATTTGTAGCAGATCAGCAACGTTTCATTCCCTCTGATGCTGAATTCCTCACTTTAGTATGGCAGTGTGGGGATCGTTCTCCTCTACTTCATTCACTGAAATGCCAAAGGCTGGATATTATTCTTCAATTATATTTATTTTAAGAATATCAGCAGTGACCACAAAAACATGGTAGGCAAGGTAGCCTGGACTGGAGATGCAAGACACAGGCTTCAAAAAAGGTCTATGTAAGACACAGCATTTGGCACTACCTGCAGTGTGAGGGGAAATTTTTCAGCACCAGACTCAGCCTTACAAGCCTTGGGGTGGAGGTTAAAGGGGCACCATGTTCCCCAGGAGTGACAACGGAATATCTCATTGCAGGAGAGCTCGCATATGGGAACAATATGCCTGCAAATCTTTTAAACGCATGCAATTGCTTTGCCAGAGCAATTGACATGTTGTGGAAGGAGCATTGCAGGGCAGGTGGTTGCTGTGAGATGACCCCACACTTGGGACCAAGAGTGAGACGTGAGGTCAAAGGTCAAGTGTGACTTTGTTAGAAGCAAAAAATACAGTCACCTCTGCACTGCTGCCCACCCTGCAGCACGCAGTGCTGCTGAATGCCACACAGGTTGCAGGACCCCTGTTTACTGGCACAAAACAAAGCAATTACATTTACTATTATTTTTCCGACTGCATAAAATGGAATGTGGAGTTGTATTAAATTCTATATGCAAATATAAAATAATATTCTTCTTTGCTGTCTTAGGCACGCTAATTCGCCGGAACAATGAGAAGGGTAAAATAAAAACGAACAGAAAATTATGTTAAATAAATAGTTACAAAATTAAAAATCTCTTGGATCATTCTAGGCAGGTATTGCCCCAGAGATTATTCACCTACCACTTCAGAGTTCTCCTTGACTTTAAGAAACCCTAAGGGAAAGTTAAGAATTTGGGGGTGAAGGGAGAGAGCAGAGAATGGTTTTCTTGGGTTTTGTGGGTTCCCTCCCAGGTGCCAGACACCACACATTTAGAAACTGCCTAGATAATTATTGACCTGAAATAATACATAATGTAGGGAATGCTGTAGAGAAAACTGAAAAGGTATATTACAGATTTAAAAATTCCTTTCCTTTCTAGTATATTTTTTCTGCTATCATTCCAGAGGATCCGAGAGTATTTCACAAATTTTATATACACATGCCAGGAAGGATTGCAAAAGCTGATTAAGAGCATATGCAGCAACAACACAATACCACAATTAGGATGGGAAATGCAGAACACTAGACTTGATCTTGCCTCAAGCAGAATGTCCAATAGCAGTGAACACCACACAGAAAGAGGGACAGAGCACAGATGTTCAGACCAGAAGACAAGCCAAGAAAGGCTTAAAAGATCACCAGCTACAAGACATTTCATAGAAAGCATGCTGCCTTATTGCTCTGTGAGCATTATCACACAAGACAACGCAGACTCTAATTTAAATAGTCAGAGGGAAAGATCCTTAAGCTGGATGCCAGTTGGCTACAACAACAAATATGTATCGCTGTTCTGACAACATTCACTGCGGTAAACTGCGCTGTGAAGTAATTATCTCAGAGACTCTGGCACCCCAGCACAAACAGCAACTCAAAGAATCCATCAATATTCTTCTGGGGTGACAAAGCCAGAAGGGGAGGGTAGGAAAACCGTCACAGCCTGGCCAAGGGGACATGAGGGCAAACAGGGCCTTCCTGTGGAGATTGCCCTGCTGTGGCTGTGCTCCAAGGGCACTGCTGCAGCACCTGACCGCGTCTGCAGAGCTCTACATGTCACTGCTGTGACGCCAGTGAGTATCAGCCTACACATACCAACCTCATTGCCTTGTAGGAGCCACTCAAGATGTACATTCATGTGCAGGGCCAAAATAGTTGTACTGATGTAGGGAAGTATTTGCAAACTGTCAAATTTGTAATTTCTAAAATGAAAAAGTATTTACACTAGGCTTGCCTGATGCAGTTCAGGAAAGACTTTCTGCAGGCCCCTGGACCTCAGCCTACAGGGAGGAATGAGGAGGGAAATTAATCTGGTTGCTGTCATTTTACTTCTAGTGTAACACAAAAAAAAGAGGGTCAGATGTACAGTCACACATGCAGATTATTTCTTTAATTGCTATCTCCATTACAGAGATAAAGCAGGATAGGGTAAGGCCTCCATTTCATAGAATAAAGTAATTGAGCAAGAATATACCTATGACACGAGAGAAGTCACTGACTGTGTGACCCATATTTTAATGGTGTGATACAAATGTCAGGAGAATCAATGGAAAATTTCCCATTATTTTAATGGCTGATACAACAATGTAAACTCAGTATAATCAAGTGGTTAGAGCAATGGGCATGAACCTAGGAAGACTGGCCCACTTTTCTGCTACATATATGTTCAATCTCATGTTTAATTGCACAGTAATAATCATGATTAACAAGATTTCTATTTGCTCAGTGAACACTCTGATGTTGCTGCTCTCACACCAGTGTTTTAATGGTCTTGTTGAAACTCAGCTTTGTAGCACTTCTTTCTACAGTGCAGTCCAGGAGGATGTGGTGTGTCTCCTAAATTTTTGTGTGTGCAGCTCTACAGTGAACATTTAGGGAATGGTGCCAGATGCAAGTGTATCTGCCAATCAACTGCTTGATGGTTTTGCTTGATGGTTGTTCCAGAAATGGAACTTTCTTTGGTGGCTCAAAGGCAGCAGGACCTAATGCTTCACTCCAGCTACCCAATACCTACCTCTACTATAAAGGCTGCTCCAGTGAATGAGCATGACACTCATCCCATGAAAACTGTGTCCAAGTACATACTTTGGTCATGAGTGTTATCTGAGACTCTCTAGCTGGTTTCTACATCCATCTGTCAGTGTTAACAATGGCATGTACTGTCCAAGGCTGTTTAGACAAACAAATGGGAGATGCAGCCACATTTTGCAATTATGTCCTTGATTGAAAAAGTAATTTTTTATTACTTTCATTCTTTGTCTTTGCCTTGTGCCTTGTGCCATTATATTCACCTCTAAGTGAAGATGTCCTGACACCAGCTGGATTGTAAATGTGGGTGCAAATAAAATTTTGTGCCATATTGTGTCACCCTCCTGCTTTTAGTCTTTCTGTACCTGAGTGACTGCAATGTACTGTGCAGAAGCTGTGATGCATGGCAGGTATCAAGGCTGGCATATCAGCCTACATATGCCAGATGATGGTGTACTTCTCCCACCTATGCTTTTCTTCCAGGATTTCTGGGTTAAGGAAGCAGGCAGGATAAACACTGAGCAGTCAGTCAGAATACATTCCAAGGCATGCAGGACAAGCCCCAGGATTTATTTCATGTGCTTCAGATGCCATTTTAAACTGGCTTCTTTCCCTACTCAGTGTCTCTGTAACATGTAGATAATTCTCCCCTCCAGACCCTTACACCTTTTTGGTTAGCTCAGAGAGCAGTGTTGATCTTTCCCACCTGGACTGCAGCTATCACGCAGTGCCTGTCATTCTCATACAGATCAAAAAGGATTTTGCAGGCTGCTGCCCTTGATCTGTGCCTTATATGTCAGTGTTAAATGCTTCAACTGAGACTTGCCTGCTTAAAATACATCCTCACCATCAAACCAAAAGGTCCTGAGGCATGTGGAGCACTGCTTAGTAATGCCTCTGAGAGGAAGTCCTGGCCACCACGGCATCAGCAAGGCTTCCTGCAGCACCTGGCATTTTTGATGGAGATCATCCATCCAAATAGTGACCTAATGCAACCCTGTATAACTTTTGAGCCCATGAGATAGCAGTGCATGTGCAAATGTTAGGGTTTCCTTTTCGAAGGCAATTCGATGTGGTTAACAAATTCTGCACTCCAGGTACTCTTCATGCTACAGCTGCAACTGCTAGCACTTTTATAAAGCTGTCTTAATTACCAGTGACCCTGTGCTCTTCAAATGCATCAGCAGTACAAGGGATGATTCAGGATGACAGGGTCACAAGCAATGGGAAAGAGTGTCTGATCCATGCCCCACTTACATACATCTCTAGCTCATAGACTATCTGTCCTAGATCAAAAAAAATCTTCATGCCAAGAACTCTGTTTCAGTAGAATTTAAAAGGACTTGGATTCCAGTCCTTTTTTATTAAAGTGTTGGTAGGATCAGATCTGTGTAAGATACTAGCATTACGACAGAACCTGCTAAATAAATGATTTGTGGATGTGAAAGCTGGTAAATTTGAGTCTTCTGGAGAAAAAGGATTTTCACCCTCAGCCTAAAGTTAACTATTGCCTCTAAATTAACTTTTAACATTTGATATGAATTGTAAAAAGGTTTATGATTTTATGTCAAAAGATGATACAGACAGCTGAAAGGAATTGCAAGTTGACGTGATAAGAACCCAATGACCAAATTTGCTGTTGCTAAAAGTTGCCCTGAGGAAGTCAACAAGCTCTAGAAAATTCTTCCCATCACTGAGCATTTTTCCACAATAGCAGTGCTTTTGGGGGATAGCTGCCCAGGAAAATGTTTGTCTCTCCTCATCCCCTCCACTACCAGCACTGCCCTGATCAGCAAACACAAGGAGGAGTTATTACATGCTACTTTCATTGCAGTGAAATCCTTTAAATTATTTAAATAATTTAGAAATGAGAAATTACAAAGTAACCTCAAGTGCATGCTTAGGTGCTTTGATGAATAAAAGCTCTCATACAACATGTAAAACAATCAAAATACTCCACTCCAAAACCAAGATGTTTATTAAAAAGACATCTATCATGTTGCTCCAAGAGCTAATCTCACATCCTCCTCTGTCCTTACAACTGAGTCCTAATATTATGTTATGGTAAAATATTCTTTTTAAATAAATTATGGGAAAATAATTCAGTCTTGAATGTTCTATTATTTGTAAATCTAAATGCTTATGTCTTTTGCTTAAAAAACACAAATAATCCTCAGCATGCCTCTCTTTAGTGTGGCATAATATTAAGTCAAAAAGAGACATAGCTCTCCTCCACAACTCAAGGAAATTCATACTGGAAGATATTACTGGTGTGATTGTTGTGATCACACTAATGTGATTCTGCAGCCAATCACACAAAGTTCATCAAAAAGGAAAAACCAAAGACCTCAGTCCTGCCAAAACTTTTGCTAAACTGCCATAAGCACTTATATAAATCAGTTGAAATAAACACATCCAAAAAAACTTTAAAAATTTTTGAGGAATTCTGTTCTTTGTCAAGATTTTATTTTCCCCCAGTTTCTCTCTATTGCTCAAAACTAAGGGAAAGGAAGAATTAAAAACTAGCTGTAAAACCACCAAAACATAAAAATAGAGGGGAACACCAGGTATGTAATGTACCTTATGTAATTAGTTCATTTTTGTAACTCTTGCTCAGAAGTACCTACATTTCAAATACAGTTTGTTCCTGTAGTTTCTTATACCTCAATCGCTGTTTATATTTATAGTTATTTAGCATTTTCACCAAGTACTGAGGGTTTCTGATGACATAATCAAGTACAACAATAACATTAGAACCAACTATTTATTGTGATAAGAACATGGTTTTCTCCAAGGCTTTCTGCCAATCTCTCATTTCTCCACCCAGTGTGACAATCCAATGCTTTTTTTATTTGTAGTCCCTTACTTGTAACTGGGTGTTATTTTGCCCATGATAACTATGTCTCTCCTCTCTATTTGCCCATATTGCTCCTAGGTCAGCCAGACTTGTGTATTAAAAATGCAGTTAGATAAAATGTAAGTGTCCATAAAGGAAAAAACCTGTTTTGTTAATAGACCAATGTTCTATTTTATGTAAGTAATCCTCTAAACAATGGAAAGATAGGCCAGATAAAGCACTAGAGAAGTGTTTCTGATGGTAATATTAAAGTAGTAACTCTTTTTGTTCCAATTTAAAATAGAAGTAGTGCATGACCAACACATTCTTTTCTCTTGAGAAAGTCTGAATACATACCAGCAGAAGAGATATGGTGGCCAAAGTCTGAGACATCAAAGGATGCTCCTCAGAGACCTGCCACCTTTGCCACATTCCCAAAGCACCCACAAACAAGACAAGGAAAAAACAACAGAAGCAGGCAAACTTTGTGTGTGTGTTCATCTACAGAACATCAAATCCCATCTGTCTCCTGCAACACTATCAAAACAATGAAAATGGAGGGCCATCTAGAATGACGACTCCTAGAAAAGCCCTGAAATGTGCTAATCTGAGTCACCTACCTGCCTGTTGTTCACGTAGATCTATTTTGACAAATACCATGAGCATGGGAACTTTATAAACTTTTATTCTGTTCTAAAAACAGACACAGAAAGCTTTCCACAACAGCCAAATTTACTGCAAGGTGAATCACCCGTGGGAGAGGTTCCACAACTTTCACACACCACCTCACCCACCTCTAGGGGAGGCACACGAACGCAAGAGCGGCACGCAGAGCTGAGCGCCCAGCGGAGCGTAGGGATGAGACAGGAGGGCAGCCCTGCTCCGCTTTCGTCCGGCTCCCCTGAGCCATCCGCTCGGCTTCTCGCACTGCCGGCCCCTCCGCCTCTCTCCTGCCCCCTGCCCAGCCGAACGCTCCTGCTCTGCCCCGGAGCTGGGAGCTGCAGCCCCGCTGTGCAGCGCAGCCCGGCCGGGCCCCGCTCCGCTCCGCACTGCCGCGGCTCCTGCGCGGTGCCAGCGCCACCGCCGGGGCCGCCCGGGCTCGCACAGCGAGGGAAGGTGGATTTGTTCTCTCTGTTCTAGGTTTAATAATCTTAAAAGTTTCTGCTCATTCCCGAACCGCATCTTCCACGCAAACGCGCGCACACGTAGCAGAGGGATCCCCAGGGAAAGAGATGCGTCACTGTGGGATGCTCAGCGTTAGCGCCTTGGTCAAAAACGCGGTTTGGGTCCTCCTGTTTCATTTCTCCCCCTCTCCAAAATCTGGTTTGATTTTGCTCTCCCCTTGTCTAGCTTCTCACCCATTAAAAAAATAGAAAAGCATTGCTTTTCCAGCTCTGCTTTCTCCAGACAGATTTGGCTCGCTCCAAAGCCTCTGTGATTAAACACACAGTAAATAGTAGTGGGACCAAAACTCTCTAAGCCTGTGACTTTTTTTGGTGCCAATAAATCCAAGTGCACCTTCTCTTCAGCTGCCCTCAATTTCCTTGACTCTCTTAAGGCTGTCATGTACATCTGGACCTGGCTCCCACTTCCACTGCAATATTTTCATTCTCTTTCGGATTGCTCTCTGAAAAGCTGAAGACCATTAAATCTACATGTTTTCTGAAATCTTTAGAGCAATTTAAGGATTTGATAACTTTTTTTTCCCCCCTTTGGAAATCCCCAGCCTGAAAAAATCACCTTCAAAATGTCAAAAATACTGGATTTTAATATTTCATTTCTTGTCAACGGGAAAAACTAAAAAAATAAGAATATTGTAATGCAGTTTTAACTTGGGGGGGGTGGGGGGGCGGGAATCCTTTTTCTTGAGACATATAAGCCAATGTGACCCTAAAATGCTGAATGCTGTCATTACTATTCTGCAATACAGAAGTGAAAAACCTTTATCTGATGACATGGAAATAGCAAATCTCCAGCCTGTGTAATGTAATTTGGTCTTTTTGGTATCTTTTTGTTCGAGCAGAAGACCTCTGCCACAATGTGTCCAGTACATCTGTGTTTTCTCTCATTTGAGCCAGAAGCACCATGGGGCAGACACAGTCTTTCTTGACATATTTTTCTAAGCAAGTAAGTATTTGATTTTTTTTTTTCCTGTGGTTCAGAATACAAAGAAGAGTGACATGGCAGAATCTGGTGATTTATCACAGAGGAATTTAGAGGTAGCAAGTAATAAAATTTTATTAAATGGAGACAACCAGGGGGAGCATACATGTGCAGTTAGAAGTCACTCTTTTTTCCTGCTCACCAGATCATCACTCTACACAGCCGCTGGGAGAATGAAAGCTTTTGAAATAAACAAAGTGCTGCTGTCAAAAGCAGAATAGTCTAAAGTGCAGAAATTAGAAGAGTAAATGGATCTGGAATTACCATGGGGATAGGAAGGAGACAAAATGCATATCTAGCAGCATTTGGGGTCTAGTGTACTTAGCAGCAGCTATGCCAGGGACACGGATTGCTGTCCACTGTTCTTTGCTGCCCCTACCGATCTGCAGGCAGAGCAGGTTACCCGAGCACTCCCCGGCTTGTTCCACTTCCAAGGAGGCCAGGTTAGTTCAGATAAACAGTAGGACTTGGCTAATCTAGTGCATTTTGAAAAAATAGGTTAGAGGAAGCTCGTACGAGCAGCACTACCCGAAGGGATTTGGGATTCCTGATAACCACCCAGAGACAGGCTGCGGTCATTAATGTCTTCCACCAGCACAGCTCAAGCTGGAAGAACACATCTGTTCACCTCCTGAAGAGGACTAGATTTCTGGTCTGCCAATCTCATTTTCCACTACTTATTCAGTCTCCCAATGGCTGGAGATTCCTCTGTTCCTTCAGCAGCATTAATTTGGCAAAAGTAAATGACGAGAAAAGTGAATGTTAGTGTTTGGAGCCTGATCCAAACAGGGTGTATAAACAGCATAAAAGTACATAGCCCTGCTATATCTCATCCTTTGCTGCTCTTAATACTCTGAGTTCTTAAATCAGGCAGCTCCATGCAGCTTTAATTTAGTGAAGGGCCAAGCAGCTATGAATTAAGGAGCCATAGGGCTGAGCTTCCAGCAATCTGTTCTCTCCCAAATGTCCAATTAGAACAGATAACACATTCAGAGATAAATTCCTGGCAAGAGCTGAGGGTGGGATTTTGCTTGTATCAACAATGTGGTCAACACTTTGAGAATGATATATGAAAATAATGTAAGACAAAGATCTGAAATGTTTAAACAAGAGATCAGTTATGGGCCTCTCAGAGGTGGTAAAGGTAAATTATTAAAGAATTTATAATTACATTCATGCCTAATTATTAATAAACAAGGATAGCTAACAGATGCTGCAGCAGATTTACATTTCCTAAGGAAACAAAAAGAATTATGGAAGAAAATCAGGATCAGCAAAATGATTAGGTCAGGAAGCTGAAATGCCTGTACATGACAAAAAAGCTTCTGTCAAAACTATTCAGGAGGAAGGAGGAAGCAGAAAAAAAAAGAAAGAAAGAAAAAAAGGGAAAAAAAAGAAGAAAGAAATATTCCTTTTCAAACCTTGGAGGCACTAATAGATTGAAGAAAGCTGACACAACACCTATGGTGAGACTGTTTCAACAAATTGAAAATGGGGATCAGATCCAAACCAGAATGTTCAGTTCTTACTGATGCCATTCAAGTGACTTCACCACATGTTGAACATGAAAACAAATTAATACCTGTTTTCTTAAACATACGAATACTCCAGATTGGGATAGTGAAAACTTCATCAGAGAAATATAAAATGTATTGCTTAGAAAAATTAATGCCAAAGCACAGAATAGAAATCGTAATGAGTAAACTGGATAGAAAGCTTGGAAGAAGTAAAAGTGGGTCAGCAGGAGAAATTCTACCCCAGCTGACTTAAGATCTGTGGAGATACCAGTACAATACTCAGCATTAGATGGTATGATTTGCAAATAGTGTGACAGAAACTACTGAAGACATAAAGAATTGGCTTTGGTTGTTAAGACAAGAGGTATTTGAAAATGGAGGGAATAATCATGAAAATCTGTTTTGAAAGATTATTTCTTGTTTATTTATGATCTGGAAAAAAATCCCTGAAGAAATTACTGAAGTTTTCACAGAAACAGCTAATGAGTTTGACAGATAAAGATGTAAAGTGATAAAATAAACTTGTATGAAATGGAAAATAAAACCTAGCAATTAATTGCTGGGAAAGAGAGCATTGTGGCAACATTAAAGATGAACACTTATTTAACATGAAACTATCAAACATAAAAAGAAAATAAATGGAATACAGCTGAGAAGTTCAGGGGTTTTTCCAATGAAGAAAAATGTAAAACACTCAAATACTTTTCAGCAGAGCCAGAGTAGCCCTGACAAGAATGGCACATTAACGTTACTGTGCAGTATTCAGGAAGACAAGCCCAGCAGCTGTACCTGCCCTTACTTAAACAAATGTATTACAAGGCTACATTTATATGAAGACAATTTGGCATTGGAATTTCATCAATAAGATTACTGAAGTCACTTTTTTGTTCTTTGGCACAGACTGGCCAGGGCTGAAACAATGAAAGGCACTGGCTATTGCCAGGTTTTAATCATGGCTCTACCACACTCAGATGGTATCAGGTCCTTCATATTCTCTGAGTACAATGTAATGTAATGACTTTTCACAAGACCACATTTAAAACTTATCCCAGAAGTCTTTGAAGATAATTCCTATTAAGTTTTCATCTGATTTAAATACCTGCATTGACCAGATGCTGTTTGCTACTCAAAGGTTCAAAAAATTTCCTACTAGGGTATTTTCTCCTTTTAAGTAAGGAAGAAATTACAATAGGCTTGCAATCAGTGAAAAGCAGTATTTTCATTCCTTATGTATTAAATACTTGTAGAAAAGATTTCCCTCTCAGTGTAGAAACAAGTCTGTACATTTAACATTGATGAAAACTTAATCTCAATAGGAACAGTTTGATTTAGTACAGAATACTTTCCATCCCCTAGAATCCATTTAGACCACTTCTTCTGCCATTGTGTGCCAATAATGTATGTCCAACCACAAGATAAAAATCATCCAGTCTCCCATTTGCAACTCTCAAGTCCCACTTCTTCATTTACACCCAAAAATATCCTGCCTGCTGTTTCCTCCCCATCCTTTTGGCAATCGCCATGATTACATGCATGGAAAAACATTATTAGGAAAGTCTAACGGATTTTAATTGTTTGCATTGCAAATGTTTCTCCCTGGTGGAAAAAAAGCTCTAATCATATTGTCTCATTGCTCATTCTTTACTCTTCTTCCTGTTGTCTCTATTGCTCTCTCTCCTTCTGTTCATTCTTCTCTCCAACCTGCTTCCCCAAATACACTGCCATGACATTCTCTTTACTCTTCCCTGCCCTGCAGGGAAGCTCATTTCTCCCCCCTTTCTATCTGTTGGTGATGTCACTTCTTCTCTAACAGAATCTGCAGCAGAATCCATCTCCTCCTCCTTGCTTCCCACGAGCCATATGCAGAAGCAGTAGCAGAAATCGGGAGACAGCAAATGAGCCCTGCAGAGATCAGGTCCCTGCACATGGTAGGCAAGCACTCTGGTGAAAGAACATAGGCTGAAAGCCATTTTGTACTGATAGATCCTTTTTCTAGCAATAAAGCAGAAACTTCCTAGATTGAAATACTGGTTGTTGCATCAACAGCCTGGCGGTGCCTCGAGGCTTTGCAGAAAACCGAGATCTCACAACTGTTTGGGTGCAAACACAGTGAAACCAGTTCTCTCTTCAGACACCCCACAGTCCAAACAGATCAAATTTGCAAAGAGAGGGACAGCAGGAATATTGAAAGGTCAAAAGATTTGCCCAAGGAAACAGATCTTGTCTGTGAATACTTATTGATGGCTTGTGTATTTATTTTCATTACTTATCCCATGGCCCAGTAGTAATGGGGGAAAAAATCCTTTTTATATGCTTTCAGACCGTTATCTGTAACATCTTTGCATCTAAATACACAAAATATGTTTTGCACATTTAATTGGTTAATATTCATAGTCTCATAGTAAACTAGAAAAATCCATTCTATTTTGACACTGGCAGATACCACACTCTTTCTCTAAATCTCTGCATTTGTCTCAATGCTAACAAACTTACAGCAAAAGGCAAAAGTTGTGAGTTTTGATAGGTTTTTTCTTTGAAGGAAATCACCTAAACAAGTTTTGTGGGTTTGGTGTGGATTCTCACTTTTGGCACACTGTTAAGAGTGCTCTCTCCCTACATGTCTGATTCAGGTGTGGATTAGTACAGAGGGTGAATTTTCTTTACCAGAAAACCTCCCACGTAATGCAAGGGTCAGAGATAATGGTTTAACAGTTCTCAGGAGCAGAGAGTATCTACACATGGTTTGTGATTTAAGAATGTTTTAATGATTTAAAATATATATGAGAAAAAAATGCCTTTAGAATGTCTTAAGGATTTTAATTAAAAAATAAAACAGATATTTAGAAACATCTGGTAACAGCAAAGAAACCTGTTTGATAACTAGTTCCCAATGCAGCTGTAAATCAGAGATGTCAGCAACTATGAAAATGTCTTTTTTTCCACCATACTTTTAGAGTCTAAAAAACTACTATAGGCTTGTTTAGGATTGTGGCCTGGTGTGCCATTTTAAACAATAGGCAGTGCCAGTAAATAATGATGTAATTTAGCCTAAAGATGGGTTCACTTTGTTTCCAGAGTATGAGCTGGAAATCCTGAAACAAATTGACTGGTCTCTGCTCAGCTATAAAGTTTTGAGAGATATTAACTGTTCTATTGTTCTAAAAGCAGAGGATGTTTTGAGGGAAAACATAACTTAAAAACAAGTTATCTGTCAAGAACCGAGGGCTTTCCACACATTTCTTTTGTTGTGACAAAAAGCTTATGATACTTGGGTGCAAACAGCAAATACATTCAAACAGCTGAAGAAATTTAACCTATAATTTGGTCATTTGTAAGGGGCAAGGTGTAACACCAGTACTTTCTTTCCAAAAACCACAAATTCATTTTCTAGGCACAGAGAAACATACTGAAAGTCAGCTGCTATGTTATCAAACCCTGAGACAGATTTCCAAAGGAATTTACAGGTACTTGGGTACTTAGAGAAACTCACCAAAATGCCAAAATATTCACTGCCACAGGCTGAAAATAGGAGCTGTGTCTGGTGTGCTGGGACACTTTTGTAAACCTCATCAGTCATCTTTCTGTAGTTCTGAACATCTAAGTGTCTCCAGCCATCCAACCTTATCCAGCTAAATCTGTTTTTGTAACCACGTGAAGTGCCTGACGTTTGTGTCTGACCACAGCTATTCCAGCTACTCAGCTTCCCTTGGCTTCTGCATTTCAGATAAAACACACAAATTCCACCAAAGCCCATTCTGCCACCACCATTTGACAGAATTTTGTGCAGAATCCATTTCTTACCCATTATCATTTGAGACACATTTATTAACATAAGCACAAATTTCTTGAGACCTGGAAACAAATATAACCAATATTGACTAGATTATTGTGCTTAATTAAATTAATCTTTACTAATAAAATAGGGGGAAAGTATGCATGGCTAATACTGCAATTTTTAAGTTTTAAGAAGAAAGGATTATTTTCCTCTGTAAGATAGCTGTAAGATACCAGGGAAAATTTATCTTGTGTATTATCTAATAGGCCTTCCAGAACTAAAGACCACAGGAGGTAAGGCTAACAAAATTAATATGCAAAGAAGTTCAGCACTAGGGACCCATAATTTTCTTGCAAATGGTTTCACTTTAAGGATGAAACAACACAAGACAATACCAATTTCTTTCTTTTTTTTGCAAATAGATGATGCTTTAAAAAAATTAACACATGACAGCAGGTGGGAAGAAACTAGAGAAGTGGATATTCAAAGTGGAGAGTGACTACAAATTTGATCTGCTTAACATTTTACTAACTGATTTGAATTCACTGATATGTTAAAACAATGTCAGGAGGTATATTTAATTAAAACAAGATTGGTTGTCATTCAGACATGTAGTAAACATTTAGTATACCTAGTGAATTATTAAATAGAATGAAAAATCATCTGACCTTCAGAAAGCAGAATCATAAATAGCAAGGACTGAGGAGATTCTACTTGGCCCCATTGGAAAATTATGTTCAGTTTTTGCTTGTATTAAATAGCAACTGTTATAGTAATCATTACCAAATTCATTATTAATTAGAGGGTTTTAATAGCAAAGAAGTGCTTTCATTGCAGTCATAGATTTATATCACATCTGTATATGCAAGACTACTATGAAATATGATAAGAGAGAGTTAAACGATTCTCTCTTTTGTGTTTGGAATTAACTTGGGCATTTAATGTTCTGTTCTTTCTCTCTGCTTTGTAAGATGTCAGCAATATCCAGGTATTGTTTCTTGTAGTAAAGAGCTCATTGTGATTAGATTTCAAAAATATATGACTGCACCCCAGGAAATGGTTCAATCTAATAGTACTCCCATCAATTCAAAATAGGTGAGTGTCAGACAAGCTTCGAAGGTAACAAATCAGCACAGCATAATTCAGAATTTTAAAATCAAGACTTTGAAAACAGAGAAAGGTTACATATCTTGGCCTAAGCATATCAAAATTTGATGTTTATGTATGTCAAATGTCGTATATTATGGCAATAAAACATACTGACAAAAATGCTCCCTTTGAAATGAATCTTCATTTAGAACTGCGTGATATTCCATCAAGGAACATCTTGTTTTAACAAGAACATTGTAAGACATACTGCAAGACATTAGCTTAAAATATATTTTCTATATTTTATCATCCATTCACATAAGAAAAGCTTAGCCTTTGAAAGTTCAATTCACCTTTGAAAGATATGAGGAAGTAACTCCTGATAAGGGTTTAAGAATTTTTTTGCCTTTAGCCTTTGTAAGTCAAAAATTTTCTCTAACATATCACAGAAAAAAATTGATAGGTACAGTGACAGTGTCCATATTCTGAATAACAATTCAACCTGTAATGAAGTAGGCGTAATTATATGGGTAACTCCTGACTATCGTGATTCTTCATGTTTGTAAGGGAGTACATGTTTGTACTGGGATCAGAGATTGTTATAAGTATGGTTTCCTTAGAATAAAATTTAAACAATAAATTAAAAGCAGTGGGGAAGACAGAAAATCACCAATATCAAAATCTAAAACAATCCCATACAAAGCTTTAGTTTGCACATGTAATCTTTTGTATTTCTGCAAAACTTTCCAAGACTTAAGAAGTTCCTAACATATTTTTGCTAAAACCAGTGGGAAAGTGATGAAGATACAATTCAGTACAAGGATATGAAAGACACACTATTTTATAAGAGAAAAATTAAATTAGTAGATCCTTCTGCTTCAAAACCATACACAAAGAGATCCCTGCATGCAGACACATGAACTTTCAGTGATTTTACTGAGAACATTTCATTTAGTAAGAAATCTGATCAGTTTCATACCATTTTATTTATAAGACCATTATTATACCACCTTTCTGTAAAACAATTTCCTGAAATCAGTGTGGGTAACACAAGGATCCCCATTGAAGGGAAGAGAGGCACACAGTGAAGAAGATACGTGTGTGTAAGGGTTTCCAGGACTGTCCTGTGGTTTGATGTGTCCCATCCCTAAACTTTTTTTCTTCATTTTAAATATTTTTTAAATTAATTCAGTTATTTAAATCTGAAAAGTTATAAAAATAGGATTTGGTGTGGTGATTATCAGTTCTTAGGAATCATTATATTTAATTCAGATACCTAATTTAAGGCTTTGATCCTCAGGACATAATAACAATAGCAACAAAAGTAAAATGCCTTATTTATAGATTTATACTATTGTAAATTCAGATACTTCTAAAAGACTAAAAATCAAGCTCCATTTGTCCAATATAAAAAGGCTTTGAAATGTAATCTCCATGGGTTGATTGATGTATTACATAATGTCTTTTTTTTGCTTTCTCTGTACAAACATGTTAAACATGCTTGATAGTTTTCTGAGTACACATAATTTCTTCCATTTCCCTTTGCGCTCAATCTATTATCTTTTACAGTGTTTAATAAATTAATGTAGGCAATCTAAAATTGAATTACTTTATCCATAATCAAATTAATTATATGTCAACATTTTCCAAGGCCATAAAATATGAATATCTAATAATAGCAATGTTTGCATTATGCTGTAATAGTTATAAAAGCTTTTCCTTTAAGGGACAGTAAGCAGATAATAGAGACTGTCAAAATTAAATATAATATCAGAGCTATTCCTTTTTTATTAGGCTTCTTTAATTCCTATAAATCATATCTTTATGGTCAGCAATGGGAATAAAATTGGGTGGTTAGAGGAGGTTTTGTTAGCCAAATAAAATCATGTTTCTTCTCCAATTGGTCTTGTAACATGAAAAAAATAGCAGTTCCTTAAGCTTACACTCTTGGTTTATTTCATTTAAAGGGTTATTGATCCCTCACATACATAAAATCAGACCCTTTCAGGTGTCAGTGCAGACTGGCGACATGCTTCAGGTCACTACAGCTGTACACAACATTCCTGCATGGAACTCCCTCTGTCCCAACACAACAGGAACAGTCAAAATTTCTTTTACTCAGTAACACAGCAGAGTTTATTGGCTTGATTATACAGTGTGCTAGTCACCTTTGACACCTAATCCATACTTGTCCTGCAGAGGCTGACTGCTGAGCATCCAAGGAAAGGATCTCTGTCTTTCAGCACTGCCACAGCATCCCCTGAAAGCTGGATGCCCATGACTGGGCAAGACATTTACATGGGCTCTTCCTTCCCAGGCAGCTCCTGAGCCACCAGCTTTCCACAAAGGGTAGTAGCAAGAACAATTTTGCTGTTTTACCCAGAATCTGGACAGGTTTTTAACTGATAGCCCAGCTCCCCACTGAACCTGCAGCAGCAGCCTGAGCATCCTTGCTCTCTCCTAGTCTGGTTAAAATCTAGCACCTCATGGAGCAGCCATTTCAAAAGATCTGGGCAGTGTTTTCTCAGACTCCTCTGCAAGAACAGGTGGCCCAAATAAATCACAGGCCTAAACCTGAGAACAGCTAAACCCCAAAAGCCCTGGTCCTCTCAACTTACTGCCAAATACTAGCTAGAACCTAGTCCTGGAAACCAAGGGAAGAATGCACTTCCTTGTGCTCTGACTCCATCAGCAATGTGACAATTTTTCTGTAAAGTTAGAGTGAAAGTAGATGGAAAAAACCTCTGAGTCACAGCAACAAGACCTTTCCAACAAGACTCCTGCAGCCACAGAGCAGCAAGGGATTGAGTAGTGATGCTGCTGCAGCAAATGCTCCATCCTTCCAGCTCTTCCCAACACTCACATTGCACCCAGCCAGTCCTGGTAACAGCTTTCTTGATCAAACATTTCTACTATTGCAGTGGGTTTCCCAAGAGAGGAAAAAGAAATATTTTCCCCTTCTGTTTAAACACAGTTGTCCCATCTTCATGTAACACCTCGGGTGCTCCAATGCAGAACATATAAATATAAAACATTAAAGGACCAACTGCATGCTCATGTGGCTCTGGCTCAGTATTGTCATCTTGGGCAAATATTTGATATTCCACCCTGCTTCTTGGTGGTCTCTGTTCTTTAAGGATCCTTGAAATTAAAAAACCATAAATCATGTTGCAAGGTTTTTTACATCACTGTTCAGAAATGAAAGCATTAAGCCATGCATTATGTCACCTACAGTCCAAGCAAAACAAGCAATTATATTGCCTCCAAATTCTGGAAACATACACAGGAGTCAAAAATCAACTGTGACTACACATTTAAGATGCAAAATAGACTTGTGCCAAATTGAATTCCATTGAATATAAGGTATCTGGGTTTTTTATGAGAAAGCAAACTCAGAGCTCTGTGTGTTCTCCAATATTTGTGGAACACAGAGTTTCAAACGGATTTTTACATTTAACAAATGTGGTGTGTATCGCCTAAATTAATAACAATCTGAAGCTAAATCTGCTTTACAGTTATTATAGTGTAATTTTCCCTATCAAGAAATGCTGTGGACTTACTGTTTACCTTTCCATTGATTTTATTTGCCAGATTATATACAAAATGGTCCCATGGGCTTGCTGAATATATGGGTGCTAACAATGAAAAATGTGCATAGTTTTAATACCAACTTTGTAAATTGCCTTAATAATAGCTTGTATAATGTAATAGTATTTTCAACCAGTACTTTTAATTTCTAGCTCATAAAGTCTTTTCATTGAACCCCAAGGGTGTAGCTATAAAAGTAAGATTTAATTTTGTATATAATGTGGCCTAAATTAGTTTTAAAGCAATAGGAGGAACATGCAGCTCAAAGAGATAAGACTGAAATTATTATAACTCAGTGAAATTTCCTATAGCAAAATTAATCATTATTTCCATTTTTTACATAATTTGACATAAAAATATAAGACTAATGTAGATCTAATCAAGGTATATATTTTAAATCACTTTACCGTAAATTACAGAGGCCATAAAAAGTGGTGCAAACCATATGACAGGAAATTATTTGAAGACATTTGCAAAGTTGACTATTTCTTTGGTGAAATGAGTTAATAAATAAATGCTACTCCAAAGTAACAAATGGTATATTTATGTTCATAACTTTGGCTAAAATTGGAAGTTCACACCCAGAAACTGACAGCACCCTCTCATGGCTGTCATACTTGTCAACTGTCTGTGACATTTGGTCATTTTCCCTAAAAGTGCATTTCCTAGAATCATGTGATTATGCAAAACCTCAGTTTCTCATTTTCTAACCCTCCCAACTGCAGAGAAAATCTAGCAAGCATGAATGATAAAGCAGATGAAAGGAGACAGCACATAACAGAGACAACATTATTTTCTCCGGTTTTCTTTTTTTATTTATTCTGCTCATCTTTGTTCAGGGGCTTGACACATTCATGACTGCTTGGGCTTGGCAAATGTCCTCTTTTGACCATTTTAAACACATTAAAAAAATCTTAAAGGCCATCAAACCTGTACAAAATCATGTATTCTATAAGAAAATAATTGTATTTAACTAAGATTTATTTTAAGTACATTAAATAAAGCAGGGACCAAAATTTTTCCTGACATGTTGGCGGTGACTGCTTTTCTGTAGGAATACATCTTCCAATCCTAGATGCTTTCTACTGTGAATAGTTCCTTTGGCCTTAAAAATATGGATTAAAGCTGTCTTTGCAGTTAAATCTGATATGATATCAAATCAGACAGAGTACAGAAGAATGAGAAAGAAGAGAATATTTATGATGGTATCAGAAGGTTTATGTTATTCCACAATCTGGAATGCTATTTAGGATGCTTTCCATGTACATTAAAATTTATACCACTAACATGTTACACTAACATGTTATATGAAGGTCTCCCAGGTCTGTGCTACTAATATCTGCACAACTTGATTTTATTTGCAAGGTTATGTGGGTTTTCTAATACTCGGAAATTTTCTGAAAAAGAAAACAAACAAACAAACAAAACTGGTGTCTGCTTCACCAAAACCATCAATGAAGTGCAGGAAGAAGTGATGGTGAGACACACTGCCTCAGTGTGCTCCAGAACTGGGGTATCCAGACCCATTTTGGATCCATCAGGAGACTGGACTTTGGAAATCTTTGCCCAAAGAATCCCGCAAGTTCCTGATGTTGGCTGAAGGCTCATAGAGTAAAGAGTAAAACTTCTCCAGGTTTCAGTATGAACAGGCTCAGCCTCATCAAGACTGGCTTTGTGGAATATTCTCTGTCAATGCTTCTTTTTTTAAGTTTATTTCATCCCTGTAAGCCTTATTGATTTTTACAGCTGCTGGTGGTCTGACCCCAGGAATTGAATAATAGGCTACAGCTCCTGCAACACCTCCTACTCCCAAAGTTTCAGGTCCTGTATCTTTTGAATAGCTAAATAGGCTCATTAACTGTGTTTCTGAAGCCTTCCAACATATTTACTACAAACAAAAATAAGTATCTCTATCAAGCAATCTAAGTAATTATGTGCATTAATTATCCACACACACATATATATTTATATACACATGCAGGGGAAGATGGTGCATTAGCTGTGTATTCCAGTGGTGTTCCTGCATCCCAGCCCACCGTTTGCCCACTGATGGGGGCATGGGGAGCGGACACAGTGGCAGTGCCTGTTGCACAGGACATCACATCACTGTCCCCACACACGTGAATCCACCCGTGCCACACGTCACAGCGCTCACCTCGGGTGACTGCAGAGCCCAGGAGGATATTCTGAGCACAGACAATGTTAAAGATCAGAGAGTCAGGTAAAGAGTAAACAAAACACCAATAATAAATGTTTAAAATCAGGAGAATAATGAATTAGAAAAGCCCTCTAAGATCAAGCAGCCACTAAACTAACACTGCCAGTTCCACCCCTGAGACATGTCCCAAAACACCACATCTGCACGGTGCTTTGAACACCTTCAGGGATGGTGATCCCACCACTTCCCTGGGCAGCCTGTTCCAATGCCAGACCATCCATTCAGTGAATAAATTTTCCCTAACATCCAGTCTTGTTTTAAAAAGTGTCATCTAACTAAAAGTTAAACTTATCTGTGCCTTAATTAATTATTTCAATGGGATTGTGTGACTGGCTGAGAACAAAACAAATTACAGACCTTAAAAATGACTCCGTATTTTTAACACTGGCATGAAAAATATTCTATATTAAAACATTACCCAACTTCATCCTGATCTCTTTCTCTAACATATTTTTAGTAAAATCACTCCAAAACCAAGCTAAGGTAGGTTCAGATGGAAATCCACGGGCTCGTGTCGGTGCCACAGGTTCTGCTCCGAGTGCAATGTCCCAGGAGTGCAGCAGGATGCCAAGTGAAAAGTTCCTGTCCTAACATCAGCCACATGTCCCCACAGCAGCACTGCAAAGGACACTGCATTAATTTGCATCTCAATACACATTTTTGTGGTACATTTGAACTTTTTACAGGAAAGGTACTTTGCACAGTCATTGGATTGATTGTTTAGTTTTGTTTTACTGAATGTGGTTGAGGAAATAATGGTTATGGCTGAATCACCAGTAGAAGGCAACACAGGAGGAAAACTGAAAATTCAAAGACTGAGGCTTTCTCACTTGCTTGTGGTAGCATTGCTGGCAGTAATCAAATACCCGGGAAAGGAGCACGACCCTGTGCTGCTCTGTTAGAGAGGGGGGTTATCTTGGGCATTTTCCAAGTGGCAGAGATGAGCTGGCACTCAAAAAAGAATTTATAAACATTCCCAAACCGGTTTGAAAATGCTACAGATGTGCTTTGAAATTAGTAAGAGCTTTTTTATTATTTGTTTTCTACTTCAGTAAAGATATTATTTTGTCGTATTCAACAGAAAACAATAATCTTGTGGAGTTCCTTGGAAACTTTTTAAGTTTTCCCTTTCTCATCTGTAAAAGTTTCAGTTATACAATCTCGAGATGGAAAGAGTATCTTATTATGAAGGGTGATCAATTACAAATGATAAACAGCAAGTAGCAAAGTGCTGAAAACACAGGCACTATGATCAGCCTGCAAACATCCCTTATGCTCAGCATTTCACTAAAGTGCTCATTGAGCAATCATGAATAATGAACATAATAGTAAAGGAAAAAAAAAACAACACAACTCAGTTCGGTTAAAAATTGGAAAGGAAAAAGTCAAATAAATTATTCCATATGATATATGATCAGTTTTCCCCTCCAGTTACTGCTTTATCCTCCTCTACACAGCAAAAACTGGCAGGACCTGCCTGCTTTTTTCCTGAAGTTTTTTACAATCTATTACAGGAGCCTCTCCCTCTCTGGCTGCACCCTCAGTCTGTCTCATGGAAAATATTTGGTGGACTGTAACCAAGCCCCTCTTTACATGCAAGTGCTCTAATCCTACCAAACAAGACTGCCTGTTTTTCAAAATAGAGAATGAGTCCATCTATTTCATCCAAACTAGATTTATATCAATGCCCAGATTTAAGGCAGAGATTCCTTGCTGTTCCCTCATGGGGAATAAGATGAAAGAGTTAAAAATGCAGTGCTTTGGACAAAATACATGCATTTGTTCAAGGAAAAAAGTTATAACAAGAAGATATGCACGCCTGATGATGAATGAAAGCCTGTTTGTACCTAATGTATCGAAGAAATTGTTCAAGAGCAGTTAATTTTGCCATTTCAATGTCTTTATGAGTTATCTGCCACAGAAGTACTTGTTTTAAAAGATGAGTTGCCTGGCAACCACTTTAACATAGACCAGCTGACTTTTCTGAACTTTGGGAAATGTTTTATTCATCAGCTGGTATTCTTTGCTCCCTTCCCTTCATTTTCAAATTCCCTTTTCTGATTGTTTACATGCTTTTTACATTCTGCAGAGCAGCTTCATGGTCTATCCACTACCATGCAATAATGGACACCAGTTTTTTGCATAATTTACACCAGTTTTTGCATAAAATCACTTTTAAAAAGCAACAGGCATTTAAATTACTTTTTTATTGCATAGATACTCAACTCATCATGCGACTTGACCCAAGCAAACCATATAGTGACAGAATGTTTGGACGAGTTGTATTAATTTTCTCTATTCATTAGTTAAAAATCAATACCAGAAACATTGCTTTCCTTCATGAATTGCTCACAGATCTATTGCTATCAGTTTATGGATAGGGAATTAAGATGCTGGTAGATAAAGAGATAGAAAGACAAGAACTGTTTTGGATTACACCACTTGGAAAAATCACAAGAAATCAGAAGGGGGGGAAGGAAATTTACAGAAGAGAAGTTCTTGCCAATAATGAAATAGTTCCCAAGAGAAATAACAGACATCTCTCATTCTGAGACTTTTCCTCTATAATTTGTATGGCAATACAGAACCTGAACAGACCAAAAGAAAGACAGTGACATTTTGACCCACCTAGCTTTTTGAAGCCTTCATTATCAAACACAGTTTGATAAAGGCACCCTCATGTGTTGGTTTAATTCTCTGTGTGGAGAAAATGTGTTTGATCTCCAGCTAAGGGACTGCAGCTCTTGAAGTGCTCACATGGAGTGGCATACCTTAAGGCCCTGACCCGAGGAGCCAGTGTAGGGGATGTTGTTTTGGATAACAGTTTAGAATATGTTAATGATGCCCTGAAAGGGGTTTGCAGTGCTCACTCCCTCCAAACCTGAGGTAAGATAGTTTTCCTATTTTGAAGCAGCAGCAGATTCACACACAGTTCACTTTTAATGAGCTCTCTTGTTTAGGAAGTTGGTCTTGTTTACACATCCATGTACTGTGTGTTAAAGGTGCAACAAAAAAAGCAGTTCCAAAAAGTTAAGTAAATGAGAAACAGGCAAATAAAAGCATTATGCCTAGCCTTTGGCATTGCACATGTGTTCTGGTGGTTTAACGTCATATTCTTCCTCTGGTTCCGACTTACTGCTTTCTTAAAGCAGTTAACATAAAGTAAATTAAGGGAAATTGTTTGCTGTTTAAGAAGAAAACAATTCTAAGCCAATACAACTGCCCAAAGGTTCTCTTTATAAGGCCAATAATCAATGAGCAGTGGCCTCTGAGGAGGGTTGGAGTGGGGCACAGTGAGCACATGCCCTGAGCAGGACCAGCCCGGGTGCTGGGGGAGGCAGAAGTCCTTCTCCAGGAAAATTACTCAGGAGCATATCCTTTGTGTCCACTCACTGAATTCAAGTGCCCAGACAAACACAATGTCATTACCTCCTAAACTTCAGATGTTTGTCTCTGCTGGTCCAGTGGGTTTTTTTCCTCTCCCAGTCTTGGCATGCAAGGTGGCTACAAGAACCTGTGAGAAGCAGTCTTCTAAAAGAGTCCTTGAAACAGAATGCTTTTTGGAACTTTTCTTTGACTCCACCTTGTTAGGTTGGCTGCACTGAGTGAGGATTTCACCCAGTTTGTTCTCTCTTTTAGGAGACCTTTAAACAATTCACAGTCTCTCTGTAGACCTGCAATAGTAACACTTTCTCAAAAATAGGAGTGAAAACATTATCTTAAAGAAGTATGACTGATTTGTTCAGGTTATTAGCAACATTCTCATTGAGTTTAGTAGAATCTGCAGTTCTCTCTAGGACTTCATCAGAAAGAGGTTGTTTGACTCAGAAATAGAGGGCCAGCTGAAGGCCCAAATTTGTTTTGTTGTTGCTTTATAGCTATGCTGTTCAAAGAAGAATCTCATATTTATATCTATTAAGTCCTGAAGAATTTTACAATTATACCAGCACATGGAAATTGTGTAAGTGTTGAACAACAGGCCCAGACTGGAGGGTTACTGAAATACCAGAGAGATTTGTGTTCATATACTTCATAAACTCAAAGCAGTACACCCTCATTGTGGTCTTGCAAAAGGAGTCTGGGCTTCAGTCCTCTGGTACAGGCTCAGGGAAACATTAATCTCACTCACTCAAGTGTTTTCCTAAATAAGAAGCCGTTCCCAGGCAAGGTCATAATTCACATCTCGAGTAGCTTTGGCTGGAGTCAGTGGATTAAGTCAAAGCATGCCCAAGGGCAACCATGGAAGTGTAATTACAGGCAGAGGCCACAAACAAGGAAAACTGTACAGGTACACAGAAATTAAATTCTTCCTCCAACTATCATTTCCAGTTACTGCACACATGTAATTAAAAATATATTCATAATAATTTGTAGTAAATTGAAATGAAAAGTTTTCACTAATTAGTAGATCCCTTTACCACTCCAGGTTTGGATGCTACTCCCTTCTCAGTGAATATCTCCACTTCTCTATATGTGTCTTCCTTATCATGCTAAGAAATACATGTATTTCAGTGAATCTTTAGATCCTGTTCCTGTCCATACATTGACACATATACACCCCACCACATTTGTATTAAACTACCTTCAATCTCTGTCTAGGATGACTGGAAATCACCTTCCACCTGCCTAGGAACTGGTAAGAAACACTGTTAATATCCAACCTTTCCTTCAAGTGGGAGAAAGGTTTTCCTAAAGGAAATCCTTGTTGTTTAATGATCTTCCTACGCCCAAGCTTGGCTTTCCACAGCTTGGTCTTTACCCCTCTCACACATAAAAGGCTTCCCAGAGCAAAGCACAGGGGTTTGAGGCTCAGGTGAAGCAGGCAGGTTTTGAGCAAGCCTAAATACTGCATCGCTCCGCAGCCTTCCATTACCATCTGGTCAGTGTAACTGCTGACACAGGGCTCCACAAAGGAAAAAGTCTTCCTATCTCTATCTCAGTCCTCTGGTTATTTATTAAATAACCTGTGAGGTTTGGTCTTTTGCCCTCTAGAGAAAGGGTCAGATTTGCCCCATATTAGCTACATAATGTTTCCCAACAATAAACTGTGCTCAGCTACCAAAAATTCAAGGGAAGCTTTTTGCTTCCCTTCAAATAGTTTTAATTTTCTCAAGAAAAACACAATAACTAAAATTTAAGAAGGCTTTGTTTTGGAGTCAAAACAATGTAATCAGAAAAAAGTCAAACTTTTTCCCAAATCTTCAGCAACTTTTAAAGTTTTCAAACACACCCACAGTACTACTAAGATCTCTTGTGTTTCGGGGGATCTCAAAACCTGAGTGTTTTGAAAGAACAATATTTATAAGGAAAGAAAGCAAGAATTAAGTTATGAAAACATTCTTTACCCTAGCACTGTGATTTTTTTATGGAGAAATGTAGGATGGCGACTAAGAGGAGGATTTCAAGGTCCTTATAAATGCCCTAAAGGCCTTTTGCAGGGGAATCTGCTGCTGTCATGGTTGGGCAGATACACAAATTGCCATTTCCCTGCTCACCAAATGCCCACCACTTCCCCTGTCCTCCTCCTGCCCCATATCATCCCCTGGTTACAGGGCCAGGCTGGAAATATCAGGCAAGCAGAGACACACACTGCTCAAAAGAAACAATGTTCAACAAATAAAAAGAAAAAGAATGTTTTGCTTGGATATAGTTAAAATGCATCGTTTTTCAAAAATGTTTTTGTTGGCCAACAAGTTGCACAATACTTTTCTGGCATGTTTTATTGATGTATCTATTATTTTATTATTATTATTACAATGACTGCCTATTATCTGTTATTAATATAGCTGTTATATATCTATTCCATATCTCCCACATGCCCTTACATCTTTCTATTCTAGAACTGTCTCTCTGTCCACGGGGGAAGAAGCTGCCACAAGACCATCTGATCCCAAGTGATTGGATTAGTAGTAACTAAGACAGACGGTACCAGTTGGTGGACTCCTTACACCGCCTGTGCTGTCTGCTCTCCAACCCCAAATACATTTTTAGAAACCTTAAGGAGACAACAATTAGGTGAGGTAATGGTTATTCTTAGCCTATTATCTCTCACGCAAATGCTGTTCCATAAATAAAACCTGAAGGATCTGTCAACACATGGAACTTACTCTAACATATCCTGGTGGCTTGAAAATGAAATGGGATCTGTGGATTTGTTTTCAGCTGAGTAAACATGGTGTTTTTAAGGCAGACCTTCTGACATATCCTGGGTCAATAAATACATGCAGATGGTAAACAAAATTGACATGATATTAATTGAGGCACTCGCTATCCCCTAAGAGTTATTGTTTTGAACTAAAACTGAACTAGTTTTCTAAGGGAAAGGAATTTGTTGCACTGTAACTTGATATTATTACTACAAACTAAATAATTTTTTTCATCATAAAGGCTCCTGGTTTTCTTAAATCTAATAGTAATTGATTCCACATTTTCCAAGCTATGTAACAAACAGCTTTTTTATGCATAACTTGTGTTCATCTTGGAACATGATATATTTTCAAAGGCATAATGAAACGAAGTGCATAAGCAGTCAGATTTGAATAGAACATATTATACCTTTCAATCAGCTTACTACAGGCCATAGCCTTAAAAATAAAATTATACCAGTACTGCTGGCATTTGTGCTCCAGAGGGAGATGGTTAATTCTTCAATAAAAAATAGAAGGATTTGCATCTGCCCTGGCTGACAACATAAAAGATCAACGTTTTTCTTATACTTAGGGCAAAATGCTGTCTCTGAAAACCAAGTTAATGCAATATTAAAGCTGCAGAGTTAAGCATATAAAAATGAGGATAGGCACCGTTAACGGTGAACATTCAACCTTAATTCTGTCCTTCGGTGTGTTTGCATTAAAGCCTGGTTTGCCACAGTGTGATTACTTCATGAGCAATATAATTAACAATATAAGCAGCAGAAACTGTAGGACAATCATACCAAATCTGATGTTTGAAAAGAAAATTTAAATCATTCTATCGTGTACATGGTATATTCCAAGCTTTCACCTTATTACGGCTTGGGCAGGATTTTGCCTATAATAAGAAATACAACGGTTTTTATTCTTCACTTACAAAGTTACTCCCAGACTCTTCTGATATGATAAACAAAATATAATCAGGGAACAGAAGCATAAAAGGAGAAATATGCATTGTATTCTACAGATATGACACAAGTTCTCAATCTTTAGGAAGCAAATGAGTCAGTTCAAATACTAGTATTTTATATAAAACAATTTATTTTTAGGAGACCTAGTTCCCAGAAGCTGGAAAGTTATTTTATTTCCAACATAAACCTCTGAATAAATACAATAAGATAATTCTTAATGAGCTACTTGGAAAAGCCATCCTGTAATCTTTTCATGGTGAAAAGATTTTAGTGTATTTTCATACCACAAATTTGAAGTGTAGAAACATTACTAAACCCAAAACACTACTTAATGTTACCAATTTTAAAAAAAAATTAACAAGTATTCTCATCAAAAGGTAAATATCTCCCTTGTTAATATTCTTCTCAATTCTTTCAGAATCAATCCAGCATGACAGCCAAGATACATCCTCCTACACCTTTTTTGTTCCCATCAGATCCTCCCCCACCCCAGGCCTTGCCTCAATACAGTTTCCACACCAAAGTAATCAAATCAATTGGAAAAAAAATTTTTGGCTAAAATCGGTGCCGCCTCATATCACAAACAGAATATTATTGGTACAGAGTTTATTTATACCACTACTGCTTGCTTTCGTTAAAGCTATACTGTAATAAATATCTTTATAGCTAACACACTTGTGTCCACACCAGGCTGTTACATTGATTTAAACACTGTCTGTTTTCCCAGCAATTTAGCTAAATTATTAAAACAATGACATAAAAAGCAGAGCATAGAGAGCTAGATGATAGAAAACAAAAAACACTTTCACCTCTCGTTTTCATCATCTTTTGTTTGAATTTAAATCTTGCAGATCATGTCTAAGCCTATAATCACAAAAAGCAGCCACATTAAAAAAGAAGGGGATTTGGAGGGCTCTGCACCATTCCTGTCTTTTCTGTAAGAGCTGCAAACACTAGAAACATAAAGTAAAATTATCATTAGTTCCATAGCGTATGAAAATGTCTTTTTTCAAGAAAATGTTCCACTTTTAGTTTCTTCTCTGTTTGTAAAAAAACCTTTGTGAAACTTTTCCTCATTATCTGTGATTTATTTCCTTATTCCTGGACCTGGAGTGTAATAATGGCCCAAATGTAATAGCCTTGACCTTTGCAGCTCTTCTCAGGGAGGTCACGGAGAATTTTGTTTAAGCAAGGATTTCAACCAGAAATAACATGATGCACTTAGATTATATAGGGCTTTATCTACTGGAATGTACATTTCAGCTGTCCCCTGTGCCCAGCCAGGCAATCAGCACTGCTTTACGAGCAGGGAAACTGAGGCACACTGAGTGAATTACCACTGACTGAAACTGCCAAAGGTGGAATTAGAGGTCAAGTTTTCTGCATCCAATACTCACTTTAACCACAGTCACATCCTTCCTCCCAGCACTGTCCATGTCCTTCCATAACAAGACACAGTTATTATTTTAAAATTGAAGCGTGGGAAGGTTTGTGCAGATGAACACTGGTATTACTGCTCTTCTGTGGTGCTTATTTGAAAATCCCAAGGAATTTTCATCTCATTAGGCAATGCCCAGTAATAAATTTCTTGTCTCCACTCTCCTGCCTGCTTCATCCCATTGTCTCCTTTCCTAATGCACTGCAGATCAGGACTGCCATTTTTGGTACAGCTCTGAATTCAGTTCTCTCTTTCTAATTACAGAAGTTTCAGGCTGTTAAAAGGAAAATAAATACCCCACATAAAAGGAGTAAACAAACTGGCACAAAGGGAATATTAAGAGCATCCTTATCAGCAAGAAATCCCTTGTGTCTTTCCTCCCACCATCTTGTCAAAATCATAAAAAAAGAAACAAAATGGCAAACACTAATATTCAGATTAATAAAGACCCATATTATTCCCAGCTGTTGACTATAAGTGGCAATCCGTGTGCAGTCTTTGTACCCAGTGTGGTTTTCACAATACCCATATTTGTTTCTGCTTCTCAGTCAAGCTCCAAATAGTAACTGGTATGTAGTAGGATCTGTGCAAATAATTTATTGTCTGTCTCACATTTAAGGAACTGCAAAAAGAATGTGAAAAAACAAGGAAGAAGGTTTTTGTCCATTAATCAGGACCTTAGAGAGAAAAAGAATAGGGCTTTACTTGTTAATAGTGAACAGAGGTTCATGCTTTTAGATTTCATGACTTTCCGTAAGGCACAGGCATTCATGTGGTTCTCACATTTTCTGCAAAGTGAAGCCCAAGTTAAGTTTAAGCATTTACCAAAAGCTGTGAGAAATATCGTTTACTTTGAAAACATTCGCATTCTCCTCTCTGTGCCATCTCTTTTAAAACCCATTCTACGTTTACACAGCCAAACGTGTATTAAATATTAATATAACACTTTTATTTTGGTTCCTGCTTATTTTCTAGGGGAGCATAACAATAAGCATTGCGCATTTGACAGCGCTGGCTACATTATCTCCAACTACTTTTAAACGCCGTCCTTCAGCTTCGTAGGGATCCGGCTAATCGGGGAACCAAAAGCAGCGAGCGCTCCTCTCCTCCCATGCGCTCCCAGGGCGGCCCGGCCCCGGCGAGGTTTCCCACAGCGGCACGATGCCGGGAAGGGACGGGGTGCCACCCTCCCGGCCGCTGTCCCTGTGTCCCCACGCCACGGGCAGCGGCGGAGGCTCCGAGCGGCCGTGGGAGCGGGGCCGGGGAGCTGCGGACGCCGCGTTCCTGCGCTCCCGGGGGGCTCCGGAACCTGGAGCGGCTCCGGGGCAGCGCCCGGGCCGGGGAGCGGCGGGCACAGCCCCTCTGAGCCCCGAGCCCTGCGCGGGAGCTGGGCTCCGGCTGGCCGCACACGGGGCTGGGAGCTGGTGGAGCGGCGCAGCTCGGGGGGAGCCTCGGGGCCGCTGCTCTTGAAAGAATCAAAGTGGTTCGCGTATAGGAACTTCAGCTGAGTAACAGTTTTGCGAGAGAAAGGTAAGGCTTCCTGGGGAACAGCTTACAGGAATGGAAAAAATTATTATTTCCTGTAAATCAGGAACACGTGTTTACTAGTCCTTAAAATGGTCTTGTGTTTTAACTCTTTGAAGTCACAACATTATCATCTACGGGAAAGAAAAAGGGCAACGATGATGATCAGTGTTTATCACATTTTCTACACAAAAGAGACAGATAATAAAACTTATTGCAGAATTCAGATACATTGCTAAAGTGGTGTGGTTTCACAATATTCTTCCTTTGCAAACTATTCTTCCATTGCATAATTTTACAAATTATCTGAAAATGTTCCTATTGAAAGCCAATATGATTTATACGAATCTCTCAGAGGCAGCTGGAATACAAAGGAAAGCTGATGCATTTACTGTCGGAAAAACAACACTATATTTAGAGACACAAACAAATCAAGACAGCAGCTCTTGGGAAAAGAGATGCAAAAATTTTTGATCAGGAATCACATTCTCTTCTTCACTAACTACATCATTAAAACTGCAATATGAGGCAAAGCATGCCTTGCTGTTTGTTTGCTTATTTGGTTGGTTTTATTTAAGTATGTTCAGCTGCAGTCACCGATACTCAAAATCTTATGATACACCATTACTTTTGTGTTCACACACCAGAGCAGTTTACCAACAACTGTGATCCACTCCACGTGCATTTTTTTTAATTATATACTCTGATTCAATCAAAAACTTCAAGGCAAAACTGTGGGAGAGATTTATGGCCTGTATTATCAAGCAACTCCTGCCTAATTGTAGACTAACTGAATACTACAGGAACAAGCAGACATTTATATCTCTAATGTAATTTATGCACGTGTATCATGGTATAGTGCTACCAGCCATATTCCAAAATAAATTGCTTTAGAAGGATCTATAAATAAGCCAACATTTATAAAATGGCAATAAATGCAGTTCAATTTAACTTCTCCCTTACGTATGTTGTTGCACCTACACTGGATTAGTGCATCAGACATTTGTTACAGGGTCTCTAAGCCATATAACTCATGATCCCAACCTGCAAGCCCTCGCAGGACATGCTCTGTACTCCTTATCAGGCTGGCAGATGCCAATCAGAGACATGTCCATACTGCAGCTGCTGCAAACTCAAGGAATTTCTGCCATACAAACCCAGTCCTAAAAGATACAAGTACATTAGTCCTAAATGCACCAGATTTTCCCCCAACATGGCTGGGTTGAAGAAAATACCTAGCCTGATCTAGCCTCCTGTCTTTACTCTGGGTGTATAGACTTATGGAGATCTGAGAGCTCCTGGGTTAGCCCTAATTCCCTTGGATCAGCCCCAGTCCCCATGGGTCAGACCCAATCCCCACAAGGCAGTCGTGGTCCCACAGGTCAGCCCTGTGCTCTGCTGCACACACGGACAAGGTGATGACCTACATGATTATTCAGTCCTCATTTTCTCTCTCTAGCAAGCTAAAGACAATTTAAATATCCAGGCTGTCTAATTGCCAAGACTAACTGTGACTCACAAGCAGTCTGTTGGGTTGTGGTTTTATATTTGGGAATTGTGCCATTTCAGTGAGCTTGTGCCGTTCCTGCAGCTCCTGTGTCCATCTCTGTTTCTTTCAGCCAGCCCACAAACACAATGGTGTCACCATGGTGTGGGGGCCTTCTCTGTTGGCATCTCAGGGCTCAGGAGGGTTGTTCTTGAGCACCCCTGCCCCATTTTAACCTCTAACATTCAGTAACCAGATACTGAAAAGCACGCAGCACTCAGCATCTCTTCTGCAAATACAGAACACCAAAGACCAAAAGCCCCAACAGCAGCATTAAGCACCTAGGAAGCTGAATAGCTGAGAAGGCTGAATAGTGCCAAGAGGCACTCCTAAGGTGATGGAGTGCACAATGTTGTTCATACCTGCCCATTGGGGTGGGCAAGACACTTCAGAGCTGACAGGAATGTGGGTAGCACATGGCGTAAAACCTGAATGAACTGACTGCTTGAAATAAAAGAGGTTTTTTTCTCTGAAAGGTCTGAATCTTTCATGAATATAAAATGGAAGAATTCTAGAAACAAGTGACAGATAAAAACATATCTTTGGGGCAATTTTTTGTTAAATCATTAACCAAAGTAACATTCAAGACAAATGTTTCCCAAAACAGTAAAGCAAAGAACTAAAGATTTTAGAGCCACCATTGCCTTTCCCAAGAAAGCATCATGATACAGTTCCAGCTTAACCAGCTCATGCCTAAACAACTGTTGGCCATAGACAGAAAAAAAAAAAGTCAAGTAAAAATGTTGATTTAATTATATCAGCCTGTTACGGTGGTATGAAACCTTCTATGAATACACAGAACAATGCGTGAGTGGGGAGTGTGTCCTTCGTAAGTACTGAAGTTAAAATGTTTCTGTTGGCTCCCAGTTCTGGAGGGGTGGTGACTTTTAATTCCAAGCACATGCTCAGCTGGTTTGTGTTGGAGGGAGGGGGTTCCCCATCAGCTGAATGTTAATTCTGGTTAACAAAGTAGAGCAGGTACAAGAGTGGAAGTGGTAAGTGTGGCTGTGGAGGCTTCACCATGACAGCTACGCTGGCCAGCACTTCGGGGTGCTGCAAAGGCAGGTGAACATTCACTGAACATGGTCATTACATGTGCACATTGCTCTAAATATTGAAAATGAGTCACCTCCTCCCACTGATTTAACTGAGGTTTACTTTGGTACTGGTCCACAAAACACCAATAGCCTGAAATTTCCCAGTGTATTTGACATGGAAGTTCTAGGCTCAGTTAAAATATAGACATCCTAAGACAATAAATACCTGGATAAGCATTTGGTGCTCTATTGAAGAGGCATACTCACAACATGAGCTACATAAACTCATTCTCTAAATGGGAATATTTTAAGAGATATCAAGTACAGATGTTTCAAAGTAGAATTTAAGGTCTCCATGGGTGTCCCCCAACTGGTGATCATTCTATTATAAGCTTAACTCTTCACAGACAGAGTTCAGATTCCAAATTACTTGCCCAACTTTGCATCAAAGAATAATAACTGTTTCGTTTCAACAGTTCTTTGCACCCACTACCTAAAACAAACCATGAACATCTGTAATTTCACTGCCCAATCCTTTCTTATACCCTTACAACATTTGTTCTGCTAATGTAGGTTAATTCTGCAAATAACACTTCTGTAAATTGTTCTTGCAAACTGCTACATCATTTATGTAAGGACTTCTGTGAACTTTGAAAAATTAATGCCTTTAATTTTGGTTGATGGCAACATCAGCAGAGCTCTGTAAATTGCACTTTAATGAGATTTTGCTACAGGGGATAATCTGCTACTGACAGAGTAACATCTTGAAAACATCTGTAGACCTATAATTTTTCTATGACGATTAGATCCCACCACAAGAGTCCAAATACAGTGCAGAAATAAAGGAAAAAATGTAAAGTCCTAAATGAATATCCAACCTGTTCTTTAAAAAGAAGAGAGACACAATGAAAAGTTTCATGCACTGAAAATAAATCAATTTTTCTGACTAATTAACATTTAGCTTTATTTAATTAAGAAAGACTATTACTGTCTTCACTGCTGTGCATCTGTATATAATGAAGAAAACAGCAGTAGGTATAAGATACCACAGAGGGATATGCCCAAGTAACCAGGCACTATAGGTGCAAAGGAACGTCTATTATTGTTAAGTAACTGACATCAGAGCCTCTCTTTAATGTTGTCATAAATAAAAGAAAGATTTTCACAGATGCTTTCACATATGGTTTCTTATTTGTCTCTGATGGAGACTGGGAGTTAGATTAGATGCCAAAATTAAATGATTTAAATAGACAGCTGCATAATGCAAACTACTAAATAACACCTTTTGAACACTTTCTATTTATAGTGAGTTCTAACTCACAGAATGATGACAAATCTCATTTTGCTTGTATCACTGGAGGTTGTTGCTATAAAACCATTGCTTTTACAACCCTGAAATGTCAAGTTGCACTGCTGTCAATTTGGAAGTGCAAAGAGCATGAGATTATCATGGCAAACAGGACTGGGAAGCTCAGAATCCAAGATTAACTTTAACAGATTAACTTAATCGTTGAAATATGCAGTTAGTGATTATCTGTAACAGAGCTCTCCAGGATGAACTGAAAAGGCAGGTAGAGAGAGGCCTTCAATGCAAACTGCTGGAGAATACCAAGTCTGTCATCATTCAAGTTCAAGTGAAGTGATGGACATCAGAGCAGGCACTTAATACCTAAACAATAACCTACCATTTACCAGCACTGAGGTATTATATCTTGGGCATACAACTTTGCATTAAGAACACAGTATTTGGTGCAAGGAAAAATGTAGCAGCTTTTCAGGAGACATATTCTTTGTTAGTATAGCTATTCCTTGAACTGTTTTTCTGTGCCCTAGACAATCATAAAACCATTCACAAAGTATGGAGCCTGCATGAAGTTGTTCTGGAAAGGAATACAAATTGTCAAATGCTGCTGGGATCTAAAATCTACTCCTAAAAGCAGTTGACACTGGTTGCTTGCAGCAATATGGAAGGCACTAGCTCATGGATAACTCTGAAATGCTCTACCAAATCAGAGGACTTTTCCTACCACCTCTATTTTCAGTAGAGGCATTATGGGCAGAAACACAAAAATGAAGAGACTTGAAAGACACATGAATAGGTTTCTACACAGTCTGTTTATTCACTGTGAAAGTCAGAAAAGCAGTATCTAATGCCTGTGGCAGGAGCTGGGAGTCACACACGAGAGGATGCTCCCATCTCTGTCCCCCACCTGCCCACCACCACCACTGGCACAGCAGCCTCCAGCACAGCCACCACAGTGCAGCTCCTCACATGCTCTGCACTGCCCAGCTTCTGCCATTGCACACACCTAGGCTTTTCCTTTTGCACTGAAATGTCAGTGTATTCATTTTATCTCACATTGCCCATTCCTTGGAATTTGTGAATCAGAGGCTAGATCATTTTTCCACTGAGTTCAGCTCTCTGAGTTTTGAGAAAAGCTACTGTGGCACACACTACCCTCACTTCTTCCTTCACACAGGCACAGCCCCAAATTCCCACAGAGCTTTGTGCCTGGCATAAGCAGCTCTTGGAGGTTGGGGATGCTATCATCCCTTCTCCACCATTTTAGCCTTGCTATGGCTCCACACCTGTCACCCAACACTGAGGGGACAACCAAGGAATCAGATAGTTTCCAAACATACCTACCTTCTTCTCACCCTGATAAAGTGGGTAGGATGTGAAAAACAACCTTCAGCCAATTTTACAACCATAGAAAATGGACCAGGATATTTTGTTACAGAGAGTAAGGATGCTAACACTCCCAGCTCCAAAAATGATTATTTGGATTGTGCAGCCTCTTTATAATTTTGTCTCAGTCTGCACATTATATTTGTCAATATCACGTGGTATTCATCCACTTTCCTTTTCCTAAGCCATCCTTTTACTAGCCAGCATCATGCAGTTGATATCATTAAGAACAAGCATCCAGCTTTTGTCCATATCATGGTACTGTATAAAGAGAGGTAATGAGAACTTTACTGCAGTGTTTGTAGACCCTTTAGGTACCCAAACTGTGTTTCATATAGTCAAATAAGTATGTCAATACAATGTAATCCCCCTTTCTTCAGACAAGATACAGGGCTGAGTTTCCATTTAGACTTTCCCTTTGCTTCATTTCCAACAGTTAAATTTGCTGTAAGTAGATGCAGTGAAAAACTTCCAAGTGGTATGTGTTTTATAAACTTAATTTTGTAGGAACTAATATAATTAAATAGGTATTTTATATAAATGAGAGCTGAATCGCAAAATATACAATTGGCAAAGTTTTGAGCCTAAAGAAAATTTGTTTCCAGCAATCTCAGTTCTTATACAGTCTCTGTTTAAGTAAAGCACTGAAAAGGGACTCAAGATGTGCATAGTTGAGATGCAGATGTGCTTAACACTGTTAAACATTAGAAAAACACTAATTTAAGTTTGAGATATGGAGCACTGGGACATGACAATTGTCTTCAGAGTAGCCACTCAGAGGTTCCCTGACTTACATTTCCTTGGCTGGGAGAAGCCTCCTTGTCCCTCTCCACTGAAATGCCAGCCCAGTGGCAGCACCAGCTTTCCAGCAAATTCTACTGTGCTGTACTATAAAGATTAAGCTGCAGAGGGAAGTAAAGTTTTGGCTGACACCTTTGATAGCAGAGCAATCAAAAACCATATATGCCTCTTTACCCAACAAAACCTAAGTTCCCAACAAGCAGTCATGTAAATTTAAGGGAACTGGAGGCAGTGTTATTTTGCATGCCAAGCGTGAGGAGCATAGTCAGAAGTTAATGAAAGGAAAGCCAGCAAGCAAGCTGAAATGTAGAGTCAGATAGGACTGAGCTCCAGCAGGACTTTCTGTGCTGTGGTTCTTGTGGCACCAAGCCCTGTGGAGAAGAAGAGCTCTGCAGGGCCCTGCCTAAAGGGGCCAAGCAGCCCTTCACTGACACTGCCAGTGTGCTACTGCACTCACTGGGCTTTCTCCAGCCTCACTGCAGCTCTCACACCAAAAGTCCTCAAAGAATCTTTTGGGTTCATGCTATTCAAAGGTTGATCCACTCTAGGCAAAAAACAGCTCTGTGCAAAGCAAGAGAAGCTTTTCAGTAGTGTGCAGTTCCCTTTATTTTGCTTCATGTCTCATTAACCTTAAGCAGAATAATGAATGACAGTGATAGTCAATGGCTCTCATTTTTGTGCAAAAAATAATTTTATGAATGTATGCACTTTTTACCATCAAAAGCACTCTTTATTAAGCCTCTGTCACTTCTGATATTGGCATTATATTCTGTGAGTGCTTTGTTATTATGTGCTACAGTTCAGTAGGTTTCAAACCCATCAAGTTCAAAGTCAGTAGAACAGGAACTATACAGAAAAGACAGCAAAGGTATTGACCCATGAGTGTTTACCTGACTTCTGAAGTGATTTTCAGGTTAAAAATCTAAATAATCCACTGCTGGGGAGAATAGATATCATAAATACCAAACTCAACCTTTTGTAGTGATGAGTTCTTAATAAAACATAGTAAGTAAATGTAGTATGAAACACAACTAAAATTTTTGAATAGCTGGAAATAAAGCAGCTGGGGTAAGCTGAGCAGAAATAGCAATTAATAATGGTTCTAATTACATTTTTCAGCATATCAAGTAACTAAGGAATTTAATACACCCTAAAATACAATAAGAATGCAGCATTACAGTCAGAAAATGTAAACGTTCATATTAACAAAAATAAAATAGAAGGTGTCTACTGAAAGGGAGCAGGGGGGATTCTATTTGAAATACTGCAGTGCCTAAACACCTAAATCTTAAAAATGTTGCATTTTTAGGAATATTTCTAGAGGAGCAATGATTGAAAATAAATTGCTTTGGAACTGGGAAAGAGATTCCCAATAATAGTCAATAAGATATATCTATATATATTATGTATGAAGGTCAAAGAAATGCCAGCTAACTCTCCTAAGCCAGAGATTGTGAACTTCAACCACTGAACAAGCTTCTTTTCAAGGACAAAGATCAGTATAAAATTGATTGCCATATTATCCACAACTGAGAGAATTTGGTTGTCTTTGCTAGCAATAAGCCAGGAAGAAAAAGCTTATACTTCACATAAGGTAAAAAAACCCTAGAAATAATAACTTCTATCTGATCTTGAAGAAACTGCTTAGATTAAGCAAGGTAAAATAATTCTCACATTGAAATTTAGTTGAAAATTCCCAAACAGAAAAAAAAGGTCCCTTTGTACTTCTGACAACTAGACCATATGCAAATGAAAATCAAATACTTTTTCCTGCCCTATGAATGCCTGTCAAGTGGCTGGGTAAAATCTAGGTTGCTCAGCCTTACCAGGAAAACAGATGTTGCCTCATCTGGTTTGATGTTCATATGGATGTTGAAGTCTCTAAGGCTAATAGTACAGTTCCAACAGTAGCTCTGACAGAGTTTCAATGAATACATTTGTGATATATTTCATACACTCTGATAGTCTATGCACTCTTGTAACTACAAACTTTGATCCTTCCCTGGAAGTACAGGAAACACCTGGACAGTCTAATAAACTCCACTGCACAGTTGGCCACTTTTTGCATTGCAACCAAATTGTAACCAGGTCCCAGAAATATGAGCTGTGGATCTCCACTTCCTCTGTATCACAGCCCTCAATGCAATACTTTCCATGCAAAAGTGAGTCCTTGGGGAGGATAGTGGTGGGAGAAGAGGCTCAAAACAGATGAAAGAGAGCCAGTAAACCTAAATGCATTTCTTTATAATGTGTTTCTCTTCAAGAGAGAGGATGTTGTCCTTTCTCCCGTATGACTCCTTTGCTAAGTGCAGATGTATCACTTGAGCTCTCTCTGCTCTCTGTGCTCCTTTACTCCTCTCTTATTCCCAGGCATAAATATCACACTTTCCACATTTTTTTCAGCTTGCCAATCTCAGTCCAGAAATTGTGAGCACAAGATATTTTAACCAGTGGTGACTGTGACCAATAGAGAACAGCTGGCCTGCCTTGCCTCTGACACATAATTCTTTTTTCAGCGACTTTGGTTGTTGGTGAAAAACAGCACTTTAATACTTACAGTGTAGTTCAGAGAGAACTACTTAAGGCTTGGGAAGATCATTTCTTGACAGCAGCCCTTGATCCCCAGTAATGTTAAGACACAACTTTATTATGCTGTTTATCATGAAAGATTTCTGTTGGGTTAATAATTTTATACCAATAGGATGATTGGTATATCAGCTTCCTGAAACACCAACTTGCTGTGTTTATGATTATTGGTTATTGCAGCCTTAGCATCTTTGTCTTCCTTCCTCTTTATCTCTTTGCTTTTCCTCTGTTTACTAAGTTAAACACGTCAAGCAGTGTTGCAAACTTCTCCCTTGGTTCCTACTGATATTCCTCAATCCTAAACAGAATAGACAAGCCAAGTAAAGAAGTCTCTCTATCCTTTGTCTTGGTTTTGCATTTAAAAGAACACATCGCCTAGTTGAGACTCTGTGAGTTAGAATATGACCCTGTACTGGTATTTGCTATCTGTGGTTTTCTACCCTGCCAGAGAAGACTAAACAGGGAGGGGTAGGAGAGCACACATCACTAATGCTGTGGAAAAACATGAGGAACCAAGTTTTATCCCTTACACTCCTGCCATCCCATTTTCCTTCCTTGTAGAAAGTTTCCATTCTGACAGTTACACTAACCTTATTTCAAGAGCATGCTTTGGGTTTTTCTCCTGTCATTCTGACTTTCCTGCGTTCCTTCTCATCCTCACGTGCCCTGACATGTCAGCTGTTTGCTAAGTGCCACACATGAGTGACATGCTGCAGATGTAATAGCAGATAATGGTCCCTAATACAGTAAACTGAGCTTAACCACACCTAAGCTGCTCGTCATAGCACTACATCTGTCAGAGGTTTTGCAATACCTTGCCTGAAAGTGATGTTAGTGCTAATGGATGCTCGTTGTATGATTATTCTTCCTTCATTTAAGAATGAGCCCTACATTTGCTTTTATCCAGACTTTCAGCATCACCCAAGGTCCTTTTGACTTTTCTGCTGAGTGGTGGTTGTGTGGGAGGTTGTTAGATAGGTCTCAGTCTAGGAAATGCACTGGGGCACATTTCCATTCTTCCCTGCTCAAGAGCAGATTTGCTTTGTTCGATCAGCACATCTCCTGCGTATCTTACAGCGTGCCTGAATTGGATTGGCAGATGGGCACAGATTAAAATTTGACGAGAATTTCTCTACATATTCTTTACCTCCAGGTATTTTGATTAGCTTTCCTTTCTCTTGCTTGCACAGGCTTAAATCCTTTTTGTTGGTGTGTTCATTTAAAGCATTTTTTAATTGAGTTTTGTATCTCTCCCTTATCCAAGTTGTTATCCTTCTCCTCACTTGTTATTTGTATACTCAATAGGGCAGACCAATAAATTAATATAACAAGTTCTTTTTTCCAAGAAACAACTTTTGTATCTACAAAAAGATGCAATTACAGTAGAGTAGCTCTTCACTTCCCATAAACATCACTAAAAATAATTTTAAAAAAACTAAATAATAAAATGCTTTTCAAGAAGTTTCCCAGCAAATTAAAAAGATTTTAAGTACCTAAAAATCTAATCAAAATAGCAATTAAAATTTCATTTTTTAAAATTCAATTAAAAATCCAGCTTTGTTCTGGAGTAAGTAGACATAAGTTTGCTTGACAAGAGGTTGTGGATTGTATTTTTTATTTTAAATGCAAATCAGCATGAATGTTCTTTATGTTCTTATTGTTTTAACATCAATAACATTTTACACTGAAGTCAGATCTGCTCCACAAAACTTTATTTTTACTTTTTTTAGCTTGGAACAATTTTTCACAGTTCTATGTGAAATATAATTTCCTTGAAATATTTCTAGAAATAAAAATACCAGAGTTTAAGATATGTGTAACAGAAATAGATGATAGCACTACTTCATAGCAAGTGGAAAAACATTAATTAAAGCTCATAATTGGAAATCATTTAATAAAGAGATGTTCCTGTATTCCCCTTTTAACTGAGACCTAAGAGAAGATATTCAAGTGAACAATGAAGTCCTTACAGCTAAATGTGGCAAAGCTTCTGCTTTAACAATTACGCCATTTGATTTAAGGCAGTTTATCAGAACAAGCTGCAGGTCGTAATTGAACTTGCCATTTCAATGCAGGAGTTTGCATCCTCTAGTCTATTTGCAGCATGCTTTCAAGACTCATACAAAAAGGAGAGCTAAGCTTACTTTACCATTAATGAAAAAATGTTTCTAAATGCACATGACATCCTTCCTCACCTGATAACAAGCCACAAATTAAAGGCTTTGGTTTGTGTGTTTCTTCTCTGTGCTGATTGAATTATGTTTGAAATATATTTTTTTAAATATATTTAGAAACATGGAATTTTTTCTGATCAAAGTAAGGTGTCTCTATTCTTACTACTGCCAAGCATTTGATTTACACACAGTTTAATTATTCAGATGTTTATTATGTTCTACATAATGAAATTTGGACCCTCATATTTTCTTCCTACATGCTCAGTGCAGGCTGCAATTATAGCCACAGATATCTGTTTATTTGATGAATTTTGCTTCTTCTGCATAGTTTGATAAATATGGAAATAAGTCAAAACCTACTTTATATACAGTAATTAAAGTGAAAAATCTAGTCATGATGCAAATCCTTAATTGGACTCCAGGAGAGATATGCAGAATTTCTCTTTAATAATATGGGATGACTGGGGACAGAAAAACAAAGCACACTAAAATATGGTTTAGAAGCACAATTAATCACAAAATAGAAAACAACCAATTTAGCATAGCTCATTCAGTGACTCTCAAGGCTCAGGTAATGTTCTTTTAATCATCTGGCTCTAATATTAAGGTTGTGTCATGTGCAGCTGAAATAAAACACAATATATGTGCTGATATTCAGTGTGAAACATGTCCTCTGGACTAATTTGTAAACACAGCCTTTTCACACTAAAATGCTTAGTCTACTTAATGACGTGTAAGTGAATGATCAAAGCAATGTAAAATGGTTTTTAACTATTATTGTTTAATGTATTAATTCATTAGCGGAAAGAAACCCTCTTGCAGTTGGTTGCAGGGAATATGTTTTTGTTGGCTATATATAATTCATTTTGTTTTTTCACTTTATTAAGACAAAGTCATTATTTTGCCTGATGATGTTCCAAAGAAGAATATACTTGTTAAGTGGTATTAAATTGACAAATTATAGCACAGAGCAAGTGGGGCTGAGATGCAAGTCTCCAGGAAAGAGACGTCTGTAGAAGCTAAAGAAATAAATGTTTTTGTTCCAAGCTCTGAACAGATATTGCTCTAATAAGCTAAAATTAACCATCACTGTCACTTAATTTGATTGTTAAAATATTATTCTCCATATAGCTTCCTGTAATATCCCATTAGGGGCATATGATCACGTTCTAATCAGAAGGTGTTGGATTTATTGTGCTAGTTTGTTTAAACTACAAATATAATTAATCTCCTTTTGTACTTCTCCCAAATAAGTAACACCAGAATGACATTTTTGTCTCCAAATGGATTACAGACATTGAGCAGGAGCCAGAGGTCATCCCCCTGCACTGCCATAATTATCGAAGCAAATATCTGCTTCAAACCCCTGAGTGGTTTGTGGGGAGCCGAGCCTGCCTGACCCAGCGCCGGCCGCCCCGGAGCTCTGTGCCTGCGACAAGCCAGGAGGACACTCTTCTGTTACCCAGATGTGCCCATTGGGAGAGACCACGACTGCGAGCTTCCATGCTGAGAGCAGCTGAAATTAGAGAGGCTTGATGTCCAGTATTCAAAATCACTGTTAAAACTCTTTCCAAGTCAGGGTCCCCACTGTCTTTGACAGATAAAAGGGGTCCTATGCAATCTAGTTTCAATGTAGTCTTCTTTTGACCACCCTGAGATGACCTGGCACCTCTTCATGCACCTGCCGTAAAACTTAAAGGCTTCAGAAATTCTTTTCTTTGAAGTGTCCTAATAATAACAGTCTAACCTTTGATGTTTCTTCCTGTACCACATGCTTGAACTTCTTATAATCCAGAGTGTATAACCTCCAATTGCTACAGACAAACGGGTTGCACATCTTGAGAACACAGCACTATAAACCTAATGCAAGCTGTAGTAATGATGGGTTTATTTCATTTGTATTTAGCACTTTACTTATATAGCATCATAAACCTAAACACTTAACACACCAATCAGGCATTAACCATCCAGCCTGATTAGCATGGAGCAGAATTCACCCTCTGCAGCCTGGAGACAGAAGAAATAAACAAATCATGTAAAATAAACTTTGTGTGCAAATATGATATTTTAGAAGACCCTTTTCACACTAAAAATCGGAGAGAAAGTTTGCTTCCAATGGCCTGAGATCCCATTCAGAGAATATTTTTTCAGTACCTAAAATTTAACAGACCCCAAAAAAGCTGGGGAAAGTTATTTTTAAAAAAACATTCCTAGCCTGATCGTTACCTCAGGTTTCTGTAAGTTTTTACAGAGCTCTCTGAGAATGTCTGTCCAGCTCTGTTTTATGTTACTTCACAGATTTTTAATATTCAATAGTCCTTATCCCTTGCAAATGTTTAGCTCTAAAAAAATTGTTTCTAATCTCTATTTTTAACTTGTACATCGGGGATGAATTTCATCCAAGATGTATCATTTATATAGTTCTGGGGAGAGAGAAAACACATCCTCCATGTAGCCCCAGTCCTGCACGAGCTCATGAGCGTGCTGAACTTCCCTTGCTTTAAGCCATTCTGCTGAAAATTGTGAGCATCCGCAGGGTGCTCTTCCAGCATTGTTTAAATTTCTGCCTTTCCTATTAATCACTCTTTTGGGTGGCTATTTTCAGCTGATTGTTTTTCATCTTATGGTTTTCCAAAACTTCAGGACATGAGATCTAATCTTTCCTTTTGACTGAAATTTTTTTAAGGCTGTTTTTGACAAAAGTGAACCTTGTGGGGGAAGTTATTTAACTAAAAATTATTATTCACATTTTAGGGTAATATTCTTTGTCCGGTTACTCAGAAGAATGGAAAGGGGTTTTGTCTTCATAACTAACATTTACAAAGAAATAATCACCACTGAAGAGCAAAGTCCTTTTGAGCAAACCAGGGAAAATGGTTCAGCCACACTGCCCACATGCACCAGGAAGGAGAACATGTGGTTCTGTCCTCTCTAGAGTTCCAGTTTCCTTATCAGATGTTTGCAGGGGATCCGAACTGAGCTCAGTTCAGCTGACCAAGATTCAACCCCTTTGGCTCTCACTACAAGATTAGAAGCCAGATTTGTAAATTATCAAAAGGAGAGCAGTTCCAGTTACACCGATGTAGCTGCTCAAATAGCTACAATAGAACGGGGAAAAAAGTTGGGGAGGGTGACAAGTATGAGCACTCAGCTACAGCCTCCAGGCATGGGCAGGTTAAATACCCTAAGCCTCTTGGAACTGGAAAAAAATACTGAAATGACTAACAGAGACATAGTAAAGCTCCATAATATCAAGAATGATGTGGACAGGATGTATGAGGAAGGAGCAATCACTCTCCAGGAGAGTTGAGTGGCCATCAGATGAAACTTGTAAATGTCAAGTTCAGAAGGAAAATAGGGCATTCTTGATATACAGTGCATAGTTAGGGTAAGGAAGTCTCTTCACTGGAAGACACCTGGGCTGCCAAAAAATCTATATGGATTTCCAAAACATCTGGTGATATTAACAGAAAAGGAGCTCGACAGGATTAGTAAACAGAAACATGGCATCTATACAGGAGAAAAACCCACAAGAAGCTCAACTGCAGTTCTAAGTATCACTGCACAGTTGCTCTTGCATTCTTCCCTAAGCATCTGCTCATGGCAATAGTAAAGAGCAGGATATTGGTCTACATTGACCTTTAGTGGCCCAGTGCAGACACTTCTGCAGTTTGAAGAAAGCTGTAGAGATGTCTGACTCATTTCAACGTCTTCAACAACAAGGCAAGAGATGCAGACCACTCTGAGAATGAGACAAATTTAAGAAATGGCATACTGATGTACACAGAGATATTTGGCCCTGGATTTCCCAAAGGCAATATTAATATATAGTGATGGAACCAGACATTCAACCTAAAGATCAAGTTCAAAGTCTTCTACCTGAAGGCAAAAAAAAGCTGGTAAACGCTGGTTATTCATATTGTTTTGTAACATTTGTCTGACTTTTAAGTCACTAAGGAGACTCTTAAATTAGCAATTCTAAAGCAGAATGAAAGGATCAGCATTTGGCTGTACAGTACTTACTTCTGCCTCAGCCTCCAAAGCACGTTTCAGGTTTGCTGCGTTTTGTTTTCTCTAGTGATGTTTTTCTACTGTCAGAGGCTCACGGATCTCAGTGTGGTGTTGCAGGCACCATTTCACATAATAAAGGCATTAGCACCTCCTTGGTTTCTAAAAAGATATCTCTCCAGCCTAAAATTACTTTTGCCACTGTATCACTTTACAAGCTCTTTTCTAATTTGCCACCCCCTATAATTCTAGGTATTTTTCAGTCTGACTGCTTTGTAAGTATCTCCTTCCATTATGTAAAGTGGTTTCTTTTCAGATTCTAGATTGTAGAGCTACTCAAAATGAACAAAATTTTTTCACTCTCATTTTTCATTATCACGTCGCACTTAAACCATTTCTTATGGGAACTTAATAATGTTCTGTAGTTGATTAGACTTAAAAAGGTCTACATTCTTCTTTCAAATATGTACAAAGAGCTCCTATTGACTGACTTCAATTAACTGAATTTATTTCAATTCAACAGTCTAAATTAATTCTTCATCTAACTACTGAAGTCTAGTGAGCCAAATATTGTATGACAGCTGAATTTCACATCCAGACCCAAAGCAATATTTCAATGTTGTGTATTACACAGATGAACAAAAGAAGAATATTCAACACTGAAAACCGAGTGAAACACATACCATGACCTATACAGAAGTTTAGATTTGATTAGGTTGGTCCTGATATTGTAACTACTATACTATAAAAATTCCACTCCTAGACCCAGAGATTATCACTGTGAAGTCCTGGAGTCATATCTACAATAGGTCAGTCTCCCTTAGGCTTCAGCAGAGGTCAGGGTTTCCCTACACATCTGCAGAAAAATAGCATTGTGTTTATTTAAAGGAATTCAAAAATCAAAATAGAGCAATTAGGAAACTTTCATAGAGCAAACAAGCAGAGCAGGAAAAGGGAAAAAAATCAAAGAAAACAGGAAGAAAGGCAAAATTGTGAGCATTTGCATCTTCTACATATGGAGTTTGGGGATCCAGGTGGTTTCTGTTTTGCTCCTATTTGCTTCAGATATTGAAATATCCAGATGTCAGTACAAAAATATGCTTGAAAACTATAAGGTTTTAAAAGAAATTGAAAGTCATGGTCTGTCCATTCTACTCTTTAACCAACACTTTTTCTAAAGCATAATCAGCTAATACAGTAGTAGAAAAAATTTTCTAGTTTTACACTTCTACTGTTACTATTTCCAGTTTTCAAACTAACTTATAATGGAAGTCAGCTTGTGGAGTCAATGACTTCAGAGGGGTTGGAGTTAGTTCCAAGTTAGGATGCCTTTTTTTTTTTAATAAAACAGCAAGTATATCTACATAAACAAATATGTACTTCATCCCTTGGCTGATTGCCTGGTTAACCAACTTTGGGACAAGAATAGCTGTTGTAGATAAAACCAAGGTTTATCTGTTGGAGTATCCTGTTCCAGCAGTGGCTGAATGTGCATGCCTGTAGAGGGAGGCCAAACACTCAGGGAGACAAATGGCAATAGTCTCAATTCCAGCCATTTGTTGCACAGAGACTTCCTGAACCATTTCCTGAATGCTGAAACCTGTGTTTCTAGCTCTCAATAGTGTTTTCATCTATTAAGTTGTCCAATCAGCTCTTCAACTCTTATGACATCCTAGTATCCTGTGGCAAAATGTTAAGAACTTAACTACATACTGTGTAGAAAATAATTTACTTTGGGTGCTTTTGTTAAGTGACATCACTTGAGCTTTTCCATTTTTGGATGTCATTATAAGATAGTGAATAAATGCTAAGGTATTTTGATATGTGATGCTTGGTGATTTCATATGCATTTGTCTTCTATAAAAGTGCCATTATATGAAAATCAGTTTTTAAAAGAACCTTCCAGACATACAGATAATATGCAGTTGATTAAATAAGCTGAATAAGACCATGAACAAAGTATCAGCCAACCAAAAAGTTGAAAGGATCTGACATAGATGTTTAAAAAAACTAGATTATCCCGAAATCATTAAGCATTGCTTTCAAGAGAACACTGCAATATCATTTCCTGCACAGGTGCCAGATGAACACAGAGGCTCCTCATCTGCTGATAGCAACCAATCTTGCTCAGAAAATGAATAACCTCTCTGAATGCCTCAGTGGGTTGAAGTTGTTCCACCAGGTCATGTCGAACCAGTCTAACACCACAATGGCAAAATATTGAGTGTATAAATGTAAGTAAGGCAAAGAGTTGTTATGGCTGTGAAAGCAAAAATAAATTGACATCTTTCCTCTGCCAAGAAGAAATGAAAAAACAGTCTCAGCTACTACAGCACTAATTTTTTATGAGGGGGAGGAGGGAAATCTATTACCTAACAAGTGCCTCCTGCCAAGAAATAAAACCAGCAACGTTCATTTTTGCAAAGACTTTTTTCATTGTGAAGGTTTTTCTGCAATTCTGATGAGTTCTACACTTTTATATTTATGTTATAGACTACTCCTGATTGAGAGGAGATGCAAGTTGAAGTCACCACAAGATTCAGTGGCAACTTCTGCTATCTCCAAGCACAATGTTTGGGGAATACAAGGGGACAAACTGCATAACTGATAGGTTTACCTGAGATTTTCTCTCCCATGCCATCTCATTTGCTTTACCCTGGTCTCATCATTTCAATCTTTTTCAGGTATGTAAGTGCCAAGCCAAATGAGCTGAAAAGATTTTTTCATTATTATTAGAAATTAAGACATTGGAGAAGAACTTTAATGGGTTGCTTTTGTATACCAGTGTTATCTAAAATACAGATTTCAGAATGCAATGATTTTGATTAAAGCTTTGTTGAGTTGCTCAGCAAGGATGGGAAACTCAGACCATTAATGTCGTATTAAAACTCCAGACAAAACAGTTTGTATCAAGCTCTCATTGTCTTAGACTCAAAGAAAAAAGCCAGAGTTGAAGCAGAGAAAAATTTCCAGTTCACAAAGACATTCTAGAGGAGCACATCTGGGTGTCCTGCATATCTGGAGTTCTTCAGAACTCCATTATCCATCATTTATGGGAAAACAGTTATTTTAAGAAATAAAAATATTGACAAGGAACACCACCAATACTTCTTTAAAGAAAAGGAAGTAATGTTATTAGGCAGAAGCTGGCTTTCCTGCAAGAGTAGTCTTGATTACTTTCCTGAATAACAGCAACTCTCTTCTGAGACTTTGTTTTAGCTCTCCCCTGTTCCTTTTGAATGCTTTTCCAGCTCTGTACCAGGAAAGCCACCCACACAGTGACACCAAAACCATTTGCAAAAGAAAACAAAGCCCCTGTTATGCATACAAGGAAGTCTTAAATGAAGGCTTTTCTTGGTCTACCTTCACACCTTTTAAAATCTGTTCTCCATCTCCTTGAAGAGAAGGGGATCCCATCCATATCTGCCTAAAGAATGGATACAGATCCATATTTATCCCACTTCCCACACATGGAGTTCATGAAGCTCTGCTCGTGCAGCACTTCACACCTGAGAGGAGAAGCCAGTCATTCTCTAACAGCTCATCATCCAAGGAGACTTCAAACATTATATTCTACCAGCTGAGATGTAAATGGGGTTGAAGGTCCCAATCAAGATGAATAGCCTTCACCAAGCCATGACTAAAATTATTTAAATTTGAAGCTATGGCAAAGTGGTCTTAGAATGAAGCAGAGCCAAAAGAACACCATGTGAAGTAATAATAAGTCATAACACAGAGACTTTCTGTTACCAGCACTGCTGAGCAGCAACCACAACAACATGAGAAGGGTGCTCTTCAAAACTCAGATGGGTGAAGTAGCAGGAACAGTGGTGCTCTTAGAGATTTCATTCACAACTGGTATTGTGTTGAGGCTCCTGAGAGCATGCTTCCTTTGGCACAGAAATATATATTAAAGTGTCATTTTAAGCTACAGCTTTTATATCCTGATCACTCTCCCTTCCTGGATCCTAAACTAGAAAATCAATTGATGCTATTTATTTCCCAGACTTCTTTCCCCATTCCTATATACATTCCAACACCAAAACATGGGTTTAGCATGGGTTTAGCTATAGCTGGGAAAGGAGGATTGACTGGCTCACCTCTTGAGGTCTTCTCCAGTCCTATAACTTTATGATCCAGTGTCTCAAGTGCAGAAAACACCTATCAGCTTTTCTATCAAAGCTAATGTTCTGGTAGAAATCTAAGTCTCCAGAGAGCTGTGGGTCACTGCAAAATTATAAGTTTCTTACTGATACCTTGGGCCCAGATCCAAACAGAACATAAATCACCTAAAATGAGTCTTAAACAGAATGTAAAAACCCACAACTCAAAAGTCTAAAAACTCTCTGCAGAGCTGCTATAAAATGTTCCAGCTTGCACTTTTTTTTTCTTACCTTTTAAAAAAAAAGTAATAAATAACTTGGAAAATTTCTATCTAAACATGTACACAATGCCTAGTGTTTTCATCTAATAACAAGCAGCTTAGCACTACTCCCATTCTTAAATCCAGTGGAGATACTGAAAGCAGTCATGCCTGTCCTTGTGAGGGGGACTGGCCTTTGCAGAGCACAGGTTAACCTGACTTGAGCCCTCCTCAACATCCAGTGACTGCAGCAGACTGATTTCAACACACAGCTAAAGAAAGGATCTATTTGGGGCTCCTAGGAGGCAGCAGCCTAGAAGACACTCGGACTGAAAGCCAAAAAGAGCAGGTTCAAATCCAACCCAGCAAGGGATGTTGAGCTGGAAGCCTGGTAAGCAAAGCACACACAGCCAACCTTCCTACAGACCCTTCAGAACTGTGCTCTCCATCCTTTTTACGAAGATGTGCCCCCAGTTAAAAAGCAACATGAGCAACTGCTAGAAAGTAAAACAGAGCCCCAAGGGGAGCCCAAGACAGGCAGCAGTTGGTGAGTGTGGCAGATAGGACACTTCCTTAGGAAGGGAATGTCGAGGACACTTTGATATTAAGAGCACCTACTGAAGAAAATGAAGGAACAAGCCTATTTGCAAGAAAGACAGGGCAGAACTGACCACCTGCAGCATGTGCCAAGCTGGCTTCTGCTGACTCATAAAGGACCATACTGCACTGGATCCAGTTGGATTTTATCATTGAAATACAAATGCTATTAAGTTTATTACTGATGATAAGCTAACATTATTAAAGGCTGATTTTCCTCTCTTCATCATATTCTCCTTGCAGAATACAATGAATACCCTTGCAGGGTATATATCCCATTTATGAATATATTTACAAGTGCACATATCCCATTCAATAAAACAAAGGTGGGTTTCAAAAAAAAAAAAGCATTAATAGTGCCTGAGGTTAGGTTTCTAATTGAAATTTAGACACTTCAGGAGAGGCTTAGGGCTAAAGGGCATTTTGTGCATGAAAATATCTTCCTCCTTTGGCCAGCTAGTCAGAGGGGTGAGCTTGTCTGATGAGCTGGCAGTGCACTCTCCTCAGAACACAGACAGCCGGAGGTTGAAGGGTCCCTGTCTCTCTGTCTTCCCCTGCCAAAGAGCAAGCAGATATCCAGAATCCACTGCTGAGACATGAGATTTTCCTTTTAGAATAATTCAACAGGAATTAAGGGGGATCTTTAATCTTCACCAACACAGAATTCATAATCAGTCCTTATCTCCCACAATGTTCTTTAAGTCACCAGCACACAACAGCAGAGTAAGTCATAATGTATTTCATAAGGAAATAATATTTCTGCAGTGGAAATTTCCTTTCTTTTTGATAACCTCTTCTTGACCTTCCATTCAAATATACACAAAAAAGTTCTCTGTGAATCTGCAGGTATATCTGAACATGGATTTTAATAGCCACAGGAATGTTTCTATATTTTATACCTTTTTTTTAATTTAAGTAACATGTATTTTAATGGAAGTCAAAATAATGAGACTAAGAAGAGGCAATGCCATATTCTCTAGAAACTTTATTTCCCTTTCACATTTTCTTTTCCATTTCTACTTTTGCCACTATGGCCACTACGAAAAGACAGAAGAGGGAATTTCTGGCTGCAGAGCTCTGAGGGATGCACTGATCACACAAGAGCTAGTGATGTGAGACGCTGAACTACAAGCACTCTGAGGCACCACAGTGATATTTTAGACTAAAACATTTAGGATTGAGGAAGTTGGTGCCAAAGCCATGCTAGATTTTTGGTTTATTTTAAGAAAAGTAAGATAAACACGGCAGTGTAAATTTATAATACAAAATTCTGTTAAAAGTAGCTCCAGCAGAAAATGGATTAGCTCTGTAGAGTCGGGCAGACAGACATCATTCTCCATCCATGTCTCAGGTCCCAGTCAGAAATGTGTCCTGCATCCTGAGGATCAGATACAGCCCCGCTGTTTCACAGGAAGGTCTCTCTGCTGTGCTGCATACGTGTTGACCTGACCTTGCCCTAGGACAGAGCCACATGAGCAGAGTGCTGAGGAGCAGAGCACAGCCCAGCCCCAGAGCTGGAGCTGGAGGGACCTGTCTCCAAACAGCAGAGGTCTGACTTGGTTTTTCAAATTTCCATCAAGGAGCTTTCTATGCACACCCAGACAATCTGTTCCATGTTTCACTATCCCAGCAGCTAGAAATTGTTCCCTAATATCCAGCCTAATCTTACCTTCCTCTAAATATCAGCCAATTGTGAATAACAGCTACAGAGAATTAAACAATGGATGGCCTTTTCTTTGTTATTACCTCTCCATCCCAAAAGAAAATTAGGCCACTCATTCTCCTCCTTTTAATGCTAAAGAAAGCAAATTATTGCATCCTTTCATTGAAGGAGACATTTGCAAAATTCCTGCTTTTGTTTGCTGTTGTCCTCTGGATTCCCAGCAGTTTGCTTCCCTCTCAGCATGGCCAGGAGGGCTGGATGTCACACAGCAGCAACCTCCCCTTGCTCACAAACACATTTCTTGCTCTGTCCACCATCACTACATAGTTTTACCTTGTCACTGAGACACCCTGAAATGTGCAGACCCTTTTCTACTATCCAGGCAATGAGACATTTCAATTGTGTGCATGCCTTGGCTTCTTCTGAAGGGCAGCATTCTGTGCTTGCAAAGAAACACGTGTAAACAAACACAAATATAAATTGTGGATGGCTAGTTTTTCATTATCTTTCTAGAATTTCTGCTTTCTTCTATGTCATGACATGAATAAAAGGAGCAGGTATAAAATTGCACATATTCAACAATGCTCAATAACAAGGCACTGAGTATTGTACAAATGAGCATATTTGATTTAATCAAAATAAGTGTTGTAGGAAAATCACGTAGGTTTAATTTTTGAAAAGCTATTAAGTTTCAAATTAAATGGAAGATTAAAATAAAAATGAGCTTTAGCTGTAAGTGGAGGCTAAATTTGGTCAATTTTTGTTGTTTATCTGTGCATAAAGTCCTTGCATTTACCATTTGACAAATCCTCTAATAAAATACTTGCTGCAATCAGGTGAAGTAGGTTATTAATGGTTCTAAAAAAGATATACAGGATTGCCTCATCCTGAGGCAATTAAGTCTGTGAAGTAAGTGTGTTTAATATCTCTGGGGGCCTGACTGAAATGAAACAGGTGATCTTTCTACAATTCCCATTGTTTCATTTAGAATGTCTTGAATTTTGTTTGTTTTTAACTGAAGAATGACTCCCTGCTTTATATCTCTTTTGTTAAGACTCTAGTTTGGGAACTTTCAAGGGCTGCACGTGCCACATCAGGAGCTGAGTGGAAAATTTCAAGCACCACTAAAAAGCAGCAGCAACGATCCATGTGAAACCCTACCCATGCACAGGGGAGAGGACAATCCACATTTACTCTCAGTCTCTTGACTCAGCTTGGCAGTGGTGCTGCCACCTCCCACACTGGGTCACAGCAGCCCAGACCTCACCTTGGGCCAGCTCCTCCACAAAGTTTGCCCACACCACCCCCCAGCTGGGGGTACCCTGGTACCTCCTCTCCCCAGGCTCCCCAAGGGGCTCAGGGCCAGTGGGAAGGGCAGGGGGCTGAGGCACCACAGCCTCCCTGCTCAGCCCCCAGCAGCTCAGAGGGAGAGCTCCAGATCCCCAGCTCCAGGCACCTCTGTGTGGAAAACAAGTGCTTCACCCTATTTGTTTTCTGAGGGATGGGTTGTGTATCCATCTGGGTGCTGTTTGGCCCTTTGCTATAAAATCTTGTATTTTTCATTTCTCCTTTTTTCCTCTGCTGTGTTCTTTTTTTCCCTGGATTTATTAGCAGGGATGGTTTGTGGAGGTATGGTTAATTACTAGAGCTTATGGCCTGCTGTGATTGAAAGCTGATCTCACCAGTTTGGGGTCTACACTATATTTATTCTGTATGTAATTAAATCAGAATACTATAACTATGCATAATGTTGGAAAATGAGAAATTTTTTTTCAGGGGAAGCACATCTGAAAGGTATTTTCTTCCTGCAGTACTGAATTTCTACAAAACTCTTCACTTTGCACACACACACAAACAAGCAAACAGCCAAAAGGCTTTTGAGGTCTAGGATCTAGATGAAAACACACATTAGCTTATCAGATTGTGTGACCCATTAAAAATAAAGAGAGAAGTCAAGCAAACCATGGTAAAGGCTATCCATACATCTTGGGGTACTTGTAGCACCACAGACATAACTAAAGGCTTGCAGAGAAGTGCCAGCACAGCAGGGTGAGCACAAACAGCACATCCTGGAAGCAGCAGCATCCAATTGAACACAGGAGATTTGGCTGAGGAGGCCCTCAGATAAAACAAGTTGTGGGAGGCCAGGCCACTGCTCTGACCATAGGGATCAAAACTTCTCCTGACTTCCTTACTTAAGGAGGGGGGACCAGACCAATCTGGGAGAGGAGATCAAACACTGTTTACACTGGGGTAAATCAAGCAGAACACTGCACAGCTCACTGAACCATACCAGAATTAGGCCAGACATATCATATCTAGAGGCTCCATTTTTTTTTCTCTGCTACACATAAAACTGAAGTCTGCCAAGGTCCTTGTTGTTCACTAGTGTGACAATGGTCTGAAATTAGAGGCCTCTAGAATATCAGAAATCTTTGGTCCGGAAATTTCTCTCCTTGCCTTTATACATAGCTGATGTTCAGGAAAAAAAGTTTACCATCTGATGTAATGGAATGAATGATATAGCCAATAACACTCAAAAAAGCCTGTGCAAGCCAAAGCAAAAATAACTAAATCAAAGCCCCAGTCTTTCACCATTGGAAAGCAAGCCTATCTTAGGGCACACCAAGTAAGACAAGGGTGACATTGTAACCAGGAAATTACCTTCAAGGTTTAAGAAAAGCAACAGCGGGGGGGGGAGGAAATTTAAAAATAAATAAATAAATAATCTATTTTAAGATAAATAAATAAATAAAGCCTTTTCTTAGAGAACAAAAGGTGTGTTCCCCTCTCCCTAAAAGTGTTGAATGTAGGACGAGAATAAGTCAGGTAAAAATTCAATGAAAAGCCAGTGTGCATGAAGTAAGGGAATTCCCAATGGAATCCTCTTAGGACCTTGCTGTCTAGAAAAGACCTTTTGCTTTGTCACTGCCCCAGAAAGTAAAGAACAGGTCTGCCAGTCTGGGCTGTAGAGAATACCAGAAAACTGTGGTATCTCTACAAAAATGCCCAGGCATTAGATTACTAACAAATTCACTTCTTTGAAATTAAGCCATTGTACCCAGAGCCACAGCTGCTGGAGGAAAGCATTTCAAGGAAGCAATCAGCAAAGTCATGTTTCTACAACGCAGCTGCCAGCCATTTTCCCTCCTCACCCACCAGCACTCCCATCTGCCTCAGGATGTGCCTCAGGGAGCCGAGCGGAGCAGCCCTTGCAGGGCAAGGTTGGCCGTGCAGGTGTCAGCAGGGCTGTTTGCAGCAGCCACCACCAGCTCCTCAGTGGAATCAGATGTGGCACCTACTGCGTGGTCCCAGCCACCTCAGCTTCACAGGGCACAGCAGCCAAGGCAGCTCAGAAAACCTCAGCATCCACACAAATGCACCTGGCCACGAGATTCTGCAGGAACTGCGGGATTTGCAAGGGTTACTTTTGGTTACATCTGCGATGTACATAGACCCGAGACAATGATTATAAAAATAAAAGGTTCTTTGCTGAATTCCTACATCTCATGACACTTTTAAATTGGCTAAAAGTGGATGATCCGGGAACTCTGCTGGGTTTTTTCGAGGTTTTTTTTTTTTAATTTCAGCAGTGAACAGCTTCAGATAATCTCATTAAATAACTTATCACAGGTGATAGTAAAGATGTTAAGAAATCCTACTCCCAGCTACATGAAGTACCAGTCTATACCACATTTTAATGTGCCATTTTTTTTCACAAGTGACAGCACACCAGATTGTCCTCTTTATTGTCATATAAGGCTATTTATCCACCAAAACAAAATTAAAAAAAAAAAATAAGAGCCCTCCACTGTGGGTATCTGTAGAGACAAAATCCCAATTGCAAGTCTGTTTCCTACACAGAAAGCTATGAGATTTCATAAGATCAACAAAACAACAAGGTTTTGGTATATGAAAGTAAAATTCTCACTATCCATCATCCATAATAATAGTAATTTCATTAATTGTGAGGCTTATATATGAGCTATACAGACAATTAATAGATTTCTGAAAAATTTTAGTCAGAGGAAGTAAAAGAGTTTAGATAAATTCATAAATGTGCTGAAAGTCCCTCAACACCACCACTACCTTGCATGCAATAATTATGTTGTCATTTGTGCTCAGGGAGAGCAAACAAGAAAAAGACACAGATCCCTGACTCCTCCAAAGAAAATGTTTGTTCAAGAAACACCAAGTAGAAAACACTTTCACAAATCTTATTGTGCCCAAGAGGAGCTGTAAGCAGCACGGCAGACATTTACACTTGCCAGAACTCCATTCTAAATGACCTATTCAATACAAACGACTGTCTGGCATTGTAATTGCTGCACTGCTCTTCTGCTTGTGTTTATCATCCTAAAGCAGATGCGTGGCAAACTTTGCAAAATTAAATTATCACATGTAAAGTTTGTTCTTCCTGTCACGTAGCTGGCGTCCTGGATACTTCAATGAAGCAATTGCAACTGAAATCCCTACATTTTACTGCATTTTACGGCATTTTGTTTTTTGCAAAGTTCTGTTTCTTTCCATCTTAAGGTAAACAATAGACCTTGAAGCCTAGGTATAATTAAATATGAAAAGGAACAACATGCTGATGAGTCATGCATATGGTATTTATTTAATACAGCATTCTTCCCAATTTAGTTTTTGCTTCTGAATTAGCAATCTGTTAAAATAGATGGGGCTGTTCACACCAACAGTTTATTTCAGCTTCCCTCAGATAATGCATTAGTTTAGGTCTGGAAGTTATTTTTATATCAAAATCTCTGTGACTAAGGCTGCCACCCTCAACTTTTTGTAATTTCTTTTAAATGAAAAGTGAAAAGTTAATGCACAATTGTTCAACAAGCAGGAGGTGAAATGCTGTAGCACAGTGCCTACCCACCAACCCATGAAATACATGAAGCTTTCTTCACATCCACTGTTTAAGCAGGACCCCCACAATGCCTTCTTTTAGGAGTCTGCATAAGAACAAATGGCATAATATCTCAAACTTAAGAGATACAATATGTTTGCAAATTATTTCCATAAGTATCTTAGTAAATGAAAAGAGAAATTCTATATCAAAGCAGAGGAAAGAGTGGGAGTTCTTCACCAAACAGCTTGTCTCCCAGTAGAAAGTATGTTTTCAGGTTCATATATGCTAAAAAAAACCATTTAAAACTCTAAAGCTGTGCCCATTGCTACCAGGTGGATATATCTGGAATGTATTGTTCATGGGAAACACTTGGATGACAACTAAATTCCAGGGAAGAGCACTATAAAATTGTGTTCTGTTTTCCATTAGAAATTGCTCCCTCCATATTTTTCACCCCTCTTTGCACACTTCCTTCAATACATTGAGAACTCAGACTTCAGGATAACATATTTTTTCTTCAGCTCCCAGTTAAGAAAAAGTTGTTTGTTTGATTTCAGAGACATACAGGTATAAAATCAGCCACATTTTCAGCATTTGGACACGTGCTGAATCTTATTCCCAGTGATCTGGAAGGTAAAAATTCAAATTAAATACTTACGTTGACATTCAGGGCTGTAAGCACTCATGCTGATTTTAAAAGTCAGATCCTTACTTCTTTTGGAAAAGTGGTCACCTGCACAGTAAAAGGTTTTCTTAGGAATGTCCTTGCAACCTCAGTGATGCACACATTAGTTGGGGACCTCACAAGTCCAGCTCCTGGATGGAGCTGCAGTACCCAGTCCTCCCACATTGCAAAGTTCACATTTTCACTATTTTGGGGTTTTGTCTCTTAACATGGTAAGTACATAATGAAATACCTAAAATGCTATACTAATTCTACAAAGTACTAATCCTTTACTACCAAAGCCTGCCTTAGGATCCTCAAAGCTTGTCCCACTTGCTGGGAGCAATGTCAGGGGATCTGTATGCAGTCTAAACCTCTTCCCCTTTAGCATAGTAATGCTACAAGACTGAGTTTGTATTATTTTAGTTTATTTTTTCAGTACCAAATCTGTCATTTCTCTTATCTAAAACATATCAGATATAACTGGAGAGAGTGAAGAGAATTAGTCTTCTGCCTCGAAGGCAGGATCATCACACTCATGTCATCCCTATCAGAGCCTTGTCTGGCTTCTCCACCATGGATTAATACCCCAAAAATTCCTTAGGTCGGTTCCAACACTCAGCTCTTCTTACAGCTGGAGACCTCAATCCGCCTCTACCTCAAACCCTCTTTGCTACAATTTAAGCTTGCTCTCTTGTGCTGCCTGCTGTGGAGAAAGCAAGGGTTCAGTCCTTGCTCAGGCCTTTTCCTCACCAAAAACTTTTTCTATACTCAGTTCTTCTAAGCCTTGTCCTCTCTCCACTAAATCTTTTCTCTGTCACATCTTCTCACGAATCATGCCTAGACCTACAATTTCTTAGTTTCCCTCTTCATACAAAACCCAGGTATAAATTACCTACCAGTAACCTACTAGGTCTCCTTCTGTCCCTCAGCAGGAGCATTCAACAAGGAAAAGAGGAAGGGGAAAAAAAATTAAAAGGAAAAAAAAAGGGGGAGGCAAGTAGTGCTTTCTCAGATATATATAGCCATGGGAGCAGATCCACAGGTGATATAAATTGACACATCTGTACCTAGTTAAAGGGCTATGTAAATTCAGAGTTGAGGTAGGGCAGTTTGTTTTGCTGGTGCTTTAGGAAAGAAGTGGGGGAGGTCTTCCTTTTTTTTATTATTATTTGTGGCTGTATGAGAAATTTAGAGAATTGTGGGGGATCTATTAGGCACTGTTTCAGAGGTTTTCATGTTGCTGAGCTACAGGATCCCTCAGAATCACCCATGGGTGTGTAGAGGCCAATTTAATTTTGTCTTCCTGCTCGGAGTTTGTTAAAGTAAAACAGCGGCATGTTACATCCCCTTAGCGAAGAGCAGCTTTCCCACGCGGAGAATGACTTTTTACTGGAAGTCCGAGGTGGGGGGGCTGTCCCCGGTCGTCCACGGCCACCCACTGCCCTGTGACGCCGAGGAGGCAGAGGGTCACTCCTGGGGAAAGAGTAATTGCAACCGGAGCTGCCCAGCGTGCTCCAAACGCCACATAAAGTCACAGATCAAACCCTGCGTAGCTTTGTTTGACCGATGCTGTTCAGTCCCACAGAACGGGGGGTCCCT
>VXBC01009562.1:361458-378682 GCA_013399945.1 Ploceus nigricollis
CCCGGACCCGGCCGGGCCGCGCAGACGGCGGGCGGAGCGGCCGGGCCCGGCGCATCCCGGTGCCCGCAGCTCCCGGTGCCCCGACGGCCGGGGACACCCCGACGGCCGGGGACACCCCGCAACTCGCACAAGTAGCGCGGCCACCGGAGCGCGGGTCCCCGAGGCCGGCTGCCTCCGCGGCGGGGAGACGTGGAGGCGGCAGGTGCTGCCAGGCACCAAGGGGGGGCCGAAGGTCCCGCCTGAGGTCCAGTCTGCGGGCGGGGGATGCTGCGGGCAGTGCCCGGGAGCCGAGGGTTACCCCCGAGAGCCGGCTGTTTCCCCAGGACAGTGGGGATTTGAACTCTTGATATTTGGCTTAATTTGGAAACGATTAAACGAAATAGGAGGAGAATAACCCTCTACTCTGCTAAAAGCCAGCTACGGAGTGGAGGAAAGAGCGTGGTTTTGCGTGTCTGAGTGGGCGAGTAGCGCACTGGACACTGTCCCCTTTCAAAGAGCAAATTTACTGCGGAGTTTCCTAAGCCTAACGAGCTGCGGGAATGGCTCCCGACAGGCGCTGCCGGGGTGAAGACGGCACCAGTCACGACAGTGGTCAGGAGCAGAAACCAGTTCGCAGTCGTTTCCCCGCTGGCGCAGCGGCTTACGAGAAGCGCTGAGATGCTGGCAGGAAAAACTTTGAGAGAAGCAGCTCCCCCACTCGTGTGTGTGGGGAGCTGAGGAGCCCTGGGCACCGTGGCGTGGGCGGACACCTGTGTCCCACTCAGCAACCCCGACCTTCGGCAGCCCCCGCCGCTGGTCAGCGCATGGCTCTAACTTGTGTTCCTGCCTCCGCCTGCGGCTGCGCTTAACGGGTCACCTCGACGTGGGCAAGAGAGACGTCTGGGGGAATCCTCATGATCTTCTAGACACCTTTTTCCCAAAACACTTGAGAAATCCGTTAGATCAAAGACCTCGAGAGTCTGGAAATAGCCCCTTGCATCCCCAAAGAACGCAAGCTGGGGAAATTTGAAGAGGCTTCATCCCACTGGGAATGACAGCGCACCATCAAAGGGTGTTTAGAAAATTTGGAGGAAGCAGTTAAATCGGTCGACCAAAGATGTTTTGGTTTTGATTTAGGAATATTTTGTTGCCCATAAAATAATATCGATTTTGAGTGGTTTTACAGAAAAGGGGGTAAATCAGTGGATAAAGGGGTACCACCTAGCAGCATGCTGCCAGAAGCGTACCTGCCTCTGCTTACACAAATGATCTGGACAAAGAAACGCGTTGCCCCTCGGAGCTGCCCCCTTGGCCCTTCCTCCCCAGCGCTTCCCTCTGCATGGACAGGTCCCACCATCTCCCCAGCGCCGCTCAGCCCCGTCTGTGAAGCCTGTGCAGAGCGCTTGGAGAACCCCCGGGGATACGTGATGCTGCGAGCGCTACTGGCGCTACCTTCACCCCCGGGTCCCTCGAGGGACGACGAGGCGGGAGAGCCCCGCAGTTTGGAGCCGGTGAGGGGGCAGGGGCGGGGGCCTGAGCACTGCCGGCTGGACTGGCCGTCCCCACCTTGGTTACCAGCTGGGCTTCCCCATTCTAGAAGGCCACTGACTGACTGGACACTGCCGACACGTTGTGACCCGACTCCATCGGGATCCGGCCCCACCGGGTCGGCTCTGCAGCGCTCTGGGCACCGTGGGCCGGGAGCCAGCCGAGAGTCGCGTCCCAGGACGCAGCCTCGCCGTTTCCCTGTAGGAAATACGGACGTGTGGTCATGTTTACGGTGTGCAAGATAATAGACGGGCTGGTGTGTCCTCCCAGCTGTAGGCTGCCCGTGAAACGCGGGTGTTCAATCCCCGCCCCGCTACGTTACAGCTCCTCTGCTCTGCGATGAAACTCGCTCTGGCTCTGAGGCCCCGTGCTCTGGACTTCACACCTTCTGAGGGCCGATCCTGGAGCTCCCAACCAACCCAAACTTCCCTGAAGTAAAGAAGGATAAGGGCTTTTTCGGTTTTGGTCCTCCGAGCGTTTTCGCAAGCCAGGACTCAGCCAAGGAACGGAGAAATGTGGAGGTCCTTCCCTCCGGCTGCCCACCGCCTGCAAAGGACGGGCTTGGCGGCAGAGGTGTACCCAGCAGTCCTCGCAGTTCTCGAAGGCTGTGCCTTGTTTCAGTGTTTACTTGCCGTACTGCAAATGCCACCAGAATGCAACTTTAGTGCTTTGTGGTTAATATTTTTCGCCCGAGGTCTATCACTGGCATTAATTGTCCCAATAAATTGAGATATAGTGTGCATAATGCAATGTAACAATATGGTTATATTCCACGTGTATGACTTAATTAAGCTATTTGCAGCCTGATGCTGCAAGTCAACGGGTGTGCAAGTGGATTAACAATGTACTGTTCTCGTATCCTCAGGATGGTGCATAATTACTTTACTGGTGGTACATATCAATTTTTGATGATTGCAGAACACATGCTCACTTTACCAACAAGCGCTTTAATAACTCTCCGTTGTGTTTTTAAAAAGCGTTGTTTGGAAATATTTGGAAGCCTCTGCAAATAATGTTCGAGGCTCGTGGCGCGAGGTTTAGACCCGACCTCTGGAGTGCAGAGGCTGTGAGGCAGTGCCCAACCTCCCTGCCCGCTCCCGAGGCCGGGAGAAGCGCGGGCCGGGCTGGCCATCGAGGCACTCGGCAGGTCCCCGGGGACGAGGGGTGCGGAGAGGCGGGGGTAGCGTGCCCCAACACATGCTCCTGACATTTGCCAGCGGAGTAATGAAATTAGGAAACTCGATTACAGGGCGGCGGCGAGGCTGGGGAGCCCCGGGTCTTTGTTCCCGTGAAGATGGCGCCAGGGTCTGGCCGGTGGGATTGAGCGTGTGCCTCTCCAGGCAAAGGTGGAGGAGCATGAGTGCCGACCTTTCTGGGGACAATTTAATTTCTGCAGCCTAATCGCGTTGGGGCGGCAGGTACCACCCATGAGAGCGAGTTCCCAGGCTTCCCGCCCGGCCGGGCACCGCCGCCGGCCCAGCGCTCCGCGGCACCAGGCGCAGCCCTGGGGACACAAGGAAAGAGCAAACAACGCGCTGAGAGCTGCCGCATGACACTGGCACGCTCGGGCGTCGCTCGGGACCCCGGCAGGGGTGGCCTCGAGGGGCCGGGCTGGGTGCGCCTGTCTGCGGGCTGGGCTCGGGCTCCGGCGTAACCAAAGGCAGATGGGTTCCTTGGCTTGGGAGGGCGTTTAGCAACTCCTGGCCGCCGGGGCTGGCCGGAGAGTGGGCTGCCAGGCCGGCCGGGGTGGCGAGCAGACCATGGTGCCGGGCGAGGACAGCAGCTCGCGGCCTCTGCTGGCCCCGGCCCCCTGCTCCGCGCCCCGCTCCGCGCCCAGGCGTGGTGTCGCTGCTGCTCCAGAGGAAGAAGACGATTTGTTCTTGTACCTGAAGCAGGTGATGTTTATGCAGAGACATCTGAATGACAGCAGGAGTGAAGGACAAATCTAATAAAGCCTAATAAACCGTGAGAGTCTAAATGTCATTAAACTTACAAAGATGAGAATCCAAATCACCAAAAAGGTAAATGTCTTCATTAGCCTGATCTCTGAAGACTGTCGAACATTTCATTAATTTATAATTTATGATTGTTTGACAAATATTGAAAAGTATGTAAATATGAGGGGGATAATGTCTTTTCTGCGGGAGATAAGGAAATGACCCAAACTGTACGTGCCTGCTAGATTACACACGAGGTTCCATCTATCTGTTATCAAACTGTGCTTTCCCTTTATACAACATATTGTGCAACTGACAAGTGAAATAGTGCAGATAAACCAATGGTTTAAAACGTAATAAAGACAACAGCCATTTGCATTTTTTACATTTTATTACAAAGGTAATTTACTATGACACATTTCTGAATGTAATTTATGAAAACATTTTAAGGCAATTATATAATGTATACAGCACTCAGAGACACAGAAAGTCAGATAAATAATAATCTTATGGATCTTCAGAGACTTTCTATAACGCTGAAAATATAGACTTCTGCAGGAAGAGCAGTAAAACATAAAATCATAGAAATAAAATGCAGAATGATGTAATAAAGAGGAAATGGGTGTACTTCGAACTGGAATTGCAACATTAGATATTCAAGGAAACAATTTCATCTATTCTAACGAACTAGATCATCTCAGACTATTATTTTTTTCCTTCCTCTGCGTTGTGAGGTAGGCTTCTAAAAGAAAAGAGGATTTCTGAGCAAAACGTGTTGCCCTCCAGTCCTCTTTGGTGGACCAAGAAGTGGACGTTCCAGTGGGGACCCCGGGGAGGCAGGGAACGGCCTCCCTTTGCTCTCCTGTGACAAAGGCGAATTGTGAGTTTATTATCACTCGTCTCCTCGGAGAGAGAGGGGGCAGCAGGCGCTGTTCGGCGTGGGCAGAGGAGGCTGCACGGGGCCGGGGTGCGGGCAGGCCCGGGCAGCGCCGGCCGCTGCCCGCCCGCTACGCATCCCACCGGCTGCACCCGGGAAAGTTTCCACAGTCCTCCCGCTTCTCTGCACAGCGCACACTTGCTCATGCCCCAGTGAAGCCCTCGGCGAGGTGGCCACTGTTTTGGTGGGGGAGGGGCACAGAGTGGCCGCCCGAATGGGGTCCTGCGCCACCTCCTCGCGCGCCCCCGGCTCTCCGCGGCTGGCACAGGAGCGCTTCGGTGCTTACCGTGAGAACGGAGAGATGCCCAGAGAGAGGACAGCATCCCCCGATAAATGTCTCCATGTGCCTCCAAGGTATTTGCACTCGGAGGGTCAGCAGCCCATCGCGTGCAACTGCCTTGAGTTTGGATTTTGTGTTTGAGCGGGTTTTTTTCCCAAAACCACCCAGCAGACAATAAGCCACGGAGCAGAGTTTTCTAAAAGCCCCGCATTTCCCAGGATGGGCTCTGTGTCTTTGTCTTTACATAAAACAGTGCCCGTTGGCCAAATGTGCCTGTAACGAGCTTGTAAAACAAACCAGAAATCTCAGCTCGTCCTCGAGACTAAAACCAAGTCGCTTTATTCCCAAATCTTGCAAATATGTTAGGAGTCTTAGAAGTGGGACTAAAAAGCCTCCTAGCAGAGCTGCTTACCTGCTGTGAGCCTCACTGCCACAGACCCTTTCACCAGACATATTAAATCTCTTACCCTAAGAAAACAGGCATTTGTCACAATTGAAACCCGACGTATCGGGACAGCGGGATGTAAGAGTTTAGGGAACTCTATGTTTTCCCTGGAGGCTCTCCCGAGTGGATGTCCTAACACACCTCTGCAAGAGGCCTGCAGGGTCTGCCCAACGTTTCTGAGGGCCACGTCCAGAGTGTGTTCCAGAGAGGTGGCCCTCGACGTTCTCCCTGTGCACAGCCAGCACCTCGCACCTGGACTGGCACTAAGTGGTTTATGGAGTGAAAGAGGTTTCGAGGAGATGGCAGGTGACTTCCCCCCCAGAACCTCCTTGGTTACCCTGCCCCTCTCCATCGGGTCCCGGCTGTCTCCCCCGACGGCAGATCCCGCTGCGTGCCCCAAGCTGGGGGTTGTAGGGCACGGCTGGCGGCTGCGCTGCCCGGCCTTGGGAATCGCTCCCACGGCCCCCCAGCAGCCGGGGCGGGGGGCCAGCTCTCCTCTCCCCGCCCTTCGGCAGCACGCTCTCATTCTTTCCCATCTCTGAAGTATGTGTTTTATTACAAATTGTTTCATTTGATGAACAACATTCCTACCGCCCTGAGCAGAGTCTAAGTGGAAAAAGGTTTACTTGGCATTGCGAAAGAGTTTCAATGATAATCGTTTAAAAAAATCAAGACAATATACACAAGAAGATCTAGATATCGCCAGATGTGCTGAGCTGGCTTCCACGGACCTAGGCTTCAAGGTTTTCCACCCAAACTAGCCTTCGTCTCTTTTTTTTCTGATGGAGGCAAGGAACAAGAGGTCTCCTGTCCCACCATCTCACGTCTAGGGCAGGTCTTCCCCATCCAGTCCTCACACGGCTGTTTCTGACCATCTTGGATAAAGACTGGCAATTATTCAAAACTGGCAAAATGTCTCGTGTAGTTTAAGTTCAATACGTGCCAGGCAATGGAAAGACACTGACAACCGTTTTTTGTTTGCTTTTGGTTTTTGNGTAAATGATTTCTTATAACACTCGCGGGCTTGTAACTTACAACGAAAGGAGGAAAAAAGGCAGAGACGGCCGGAGGCTGGGCTGGGAGAAGCCCACCGATCCCTGAGTCATAAAAGCGCACAATGAAAGGGCTTTATTGTCTCTCGTTAAGCAGTTCATAAGTGACCCCGTTTATTTCTGAATAGCCATGTTTTGATGACTTATAGTATATGCAAAAACAAACTTTCCCGCGGTGTTTTTTTTCTCCGTCATGCTTTTCTTTTCAAACAGCCAGATGATTTTAAAAAGAAAAACACCCAGAAATGATAAATCGCGTCGCATAGCTAATGGCTGGAGGGCGCGTTTACCAATTCATAATCATTTATTCTTGGTGATGTATGACCCTTACTCTTAAATCTCAAAAGCTTCTATTTGAAGGTGTAAATAGCTTTTTCCCCCTTGCAGTAAACCTTACTGCATTAGCAGTGATTGATCTCCTGTACAATTCGTCCCAGAGTGCTATTTTAGAGGGGGAACACTGGCTTTTGGAGATTAACTGGGGAGTCTGTTACATATTAATGAACCTAGGAGATATACTAACGTTTTGGTAATTTAGTTATTTGTGTCTATAGCTTTCGCCGTTATTTTCTCTTAGACCCCCGCGGTTGTTATACATCGAATTAAAAAGTGGTCCTTCAGCATCATTTTTTCGGTGGCAACTAAATGCCATTTAATGTGAAAAACAAATGTTGACTTGTCTCTTGAAGGAAGTGTGTTTCTTGGCAAGACATCAAAGTGTTTTAGACAGTATTAGAAGGGTTTGTTAGTTTTCTTACCCGGAGCCTACGGTAATGTAAGGAAACAGCCTCTCGGTGGAAGCACCCGTCGGAGGGGGGAGCGGGCGCTGCGCAGTGCTGCGCATAGGTGCACGCTCGAGAGGCGGCTTTAGCTGCAGCAGGAATGCACAGGCACCTCTTCGCTGGGATTACAGCCTTGATTAACGTGCTAATGAATAGGGATGTTAAAGAGTCGTCCGGAAACCCGTCTGTGAGAAGGAGGAGTGAGAAACTCCTAGGTTGGGCTTAGCCTGCAGAGAGAGCAACTTCACTAAAATGCCATTAACCTACTGCTCCTTAGCAGACACTCGGGCAAAGCACCTCGGAGATGTCTGAGAGAGGGCTGAGGTGGAAGCAGGGGGTGGGATCCCTGCTGGGCTCTCGCCTCTGCCCCCGCAGCTGATGCGGGGCTGCGGAGCGGGCAGGGCAGCCTGGAGCCACCGGCCCGGGCACGGCGCACTCGGGGCCGGGGCAGCCGCTGCCCCACTCCTCGGCGGAAAAATAGTGTCGGGGAGACGGCGGGGTGGGGGAGAAAGGAGCCTAGCGGTTTTTTTTTTAGCGGGTCCGCTCCCTATTAACTTTGACATCTTTCTCGGATTTATAAATTAGGGTTCATTATCCTCGAAGGTCGTCAAAGTAGGCAGCTCAGCTAAGAATTAATGCGTGCAAACCCGCTCGCTACAGCTGGCTTCGCCCTGAGCTGTCTGGTGGGCTCAGGAAGTTGGCGGAGGCTTCAGTCACTCCAGTGGTCAAAGAGAGATAGCGGTCCCTTCTGCCCTCCTCCTTGCCATTTATCGCCGGTAGAAGGTTGAAACGCAGCTGCCCACCATCCTGGAGAGAGCAGCAAGCAGATCGCCAAGGCAAATGGACCTGCCCTTATTTTTCAAGGAAACAAACATGTTTCTCCCCCCGCGTCCTGTCCCAAAGTTAAACATTTGTTTAGGACAAACTCGAGAAGCAACAGTCTTTGCGAGAACTTTGTTTTCCCCTTCTCGTTGTGAATAACAAAGTGGTCATAGGCTACGCGGCCAGTTGGCGAGGGGAGAACTTTTGTTTTCTGGGGCGATTTATGTTCTTTATAAATATGTGGTTTGGAAAATAAAAAGAGACTTGAAAACGTTGTTACAATGAAAAAGGACAAATTAGAAGACATTTTCTGTGATCAAAGGAGGAAGAGAAAGCGAGTAGGGGTATTCAAAAAGCTTGACTTATTCACACAACTCCTTTGGAGCCCAGGGGCAACAAGCGTGTCTTACATTGAAAAGGCGGCTCTATTCAGAGTGCAGGTGCGAAGTGGTGTGGCACATTCTGCCACATTATGTAAAGGTTGTTGGAGATTAGTGTTCAGACTTAATAACTAAAGCGCTTGATTTACATTGGAAAAAAGCCCCCTCATCCGTGAAAGCAAAATAATTTAACGCGTGATCATTTCGAGTGCTGCTGATATCCTAATACTTGCATTGTTCTCGGCCAAGTACTAGAGGAGCGCGGATTGATGCTTTTGGGAACCTATCATTTACAGCCACTGAACTCTGCTCAGAACTGGAGGTCTGGAGGGGAGATAAAAGAGGGGCACAAGAGAAAAGTTTCGCATTAGGGAAAAAAAAAAAGTGGGGGGAGAAAAAAAAAAGAGAGAACAATATAAACGTGACAGTTCTCCTCCTCCCCGCAGAGGACTCCATGCCTCCTGTCCAGTGCCAGGGCGAAGAAGTGTCCAGGTCTACGGAGACGAAAATTGGGCTCAGGTCTCAGGCTCTTCCCTACTCCGCCTTCCCCCGTCGGAGCAGAATTACTTACCTTACTAATTATTCATATTTATGTAAATGTCATTAGTTAATGTAACTTTCTATAAAAAGATAATCAGGCGAGATCGGAGCATAGGTATTACCTTAAGTGCATTGGCTCTGGTTGTTTCATTCATATGTTAATACACGTGATGCAGTCGTGCCAGGCGTAGGGAGGGTGGAGAGGAGGGGAGAGGAGGAAGGCAAGGGAAAGAAATTAAATAATAATAACAAAGCCCTACAAAGGCTTTAAGTTTGCATCGCGGGACCAAGGAACACGATGCCTTCTGATGCGCTGAACAAAGGGGGACCCCGCGCCGTCCCAGCCGTGGCGGCTGTCCGGGCATTCCGGCAACTTTGGGTGGCTTTTTTTGTTTGTTTGTATCCCCTCCTCCCCTAAAGGAGAATTTTATGCTTCAAACCGTTTCGATCTACCCAAATCCTCGTGCCAAGCCGAGTGCCTCAATTCCCGAACGACCAGAATTAAAGTATCTTTGTACGGGACACGCACCAATTAAAATTGCAATACCTTTTTGCATCTCCCTCTTTAGTGTAAGCATTTTAGGGCCATTTCCATAAATTCTCTGCGAGAATAAAGGCTATAATGGGAACAAGGTGAGAAAGCTGTTAACCATTGTTTCAGCAAGAAAAGGTCGTAAGTCAGGCAATTGGTGTCTGACCTGTCAGGATAAGGTATAAAGGCTTTATTCATGCAGTCGCTCACGATTTTCTCAGCTCTCACAAAAGTGTTTTTATGATTCTGTTTTCTTACCTCGTTCCTTAATTAAAAAGCTGAATGATTAGAATAGCACCTGCATAATGTCTGAACGACGCCTGCATACTAATTCGCGAGTCTTTACATCTAGTAATTATAACATAAAATCAGAGATTGAATAAAACAGAAGGATTTTGCCCCTAAAGCCCTGCTAATCCTCTTTTAAAAGAGTCTGCTGAAATAATTCAGAACAGTTTCCGGAAGTTGGATTACCGACTCTTTTTTGACTATTTACAATGAAATGATATTTCACACTTAAAGGACTCTCTGTATTTCTACAACAGGTTTTTTAAGGTGGCCTGTTTTCTAGACAATAACAATCTCCAGTGATTCCTTTCTTTTCCTACCCGTTTTTTCCCTCTTCCTCCCAGCAAGATCTTCATCTTTATCAAGTATGTGGGGGGATTAATCTGTCCTCAGGTAGGGATAACAAAACCTCCCCCCTTGAAACCTCCCTTTGACTCCCCACTCCGGGACTCCCCGTGACGAGGGAAGAGGGAGGGCTGCGGGCGGGCAGCCCGCTTGTGCCCAAGTTCAGACGCACCCTGGCTCCCGGCCGCTCGCGGCAGCAGGCGGTGGAGCAGGGAGCTTGCATTGCTTCACCGTTGCCCCCACCCAGGGCAGAGGATAATTTAAGCCAGCAGACACTAGTCAAAAGTTGAAGACTAATTTTTTTTTGTGTGTCTTCCCGAAACAGCTGGGGGGATGATGGGGGAGTGGTGGTGTCCGCGCTTTTGTCTGATTTTCAGGGCGTGCTGTAGCAGGTATCCTCAGGGGCAGCAGCGAAGCAGGGGAGGCAAGGGGGGCAAGATGGAGCTGCTGGCCGCGGGCAGCGCCGTCCCGGGGGCCTCCCCCAGCCCGGGCGGGCGGCGCAGCCCCGCAGGTCTCAGCCTGGCTCTCGCTGCCGGGGGCTCAGCCCGGACCCCTGGGGTGGTTTTCCAGGTCCAGGCAACCCGCAATGACCCGGAGACGGGTTTTGCGGCAGTACAGAGCCGATCCTCCGGGTAACATTGACTGGGTACCCCCCAGAAAAAAAAAAAAAAAAAAAAAAAAAAAAAAAAAAAAAAAAAAATCTGCCGATCTGTTAGAGCGTCCTATTTATTTTAGGAAAAAGGTTTCCTTGTAAACCGACGAGCTCCAGCCCGGCCATGAGGTTGGCTGCCTCGTGACGAAGAAAATGAAGTTGGTGCACGGATTTTGAAACGCGGGAGCTGCTGCCCGCACCTTCTGCAGCTCCGCGGGGTCTCGGCGCCTGATCCAAAAGAGCCAGAGTGGTCCTGGCGTCGGAGGGAGGTGGATCCAAATTGAGAAGAAGTTGAGACTGAAGTCAGCCTCACGGGAAGTTGGAGAGGTTTCTCTGAGATGTTACCATCATTAAGAACACCTTAGTCTGTTGGGCCATTTCTTTTTAACTGTTAAAGAGTTGCTTTTGCGGTGACTTTTGTCCTTCTCTCCTTCTCCTCCCATAGTGTAACCCTGCAAAAACTAAATAATCTATGAGAAAATGGAGTCAACGTGTCATTCAGCATTAAAAATCTAGGGGCTTTAACTGAAAGCTTTAATTGCTGTCCTGGCCCCATTACAACCAAGGGAATGACATACTCTGTTGAAAACTCAGAAATGTTACATACCGCTTTACCAGGCGCTGCCCGTGTTTGTTTACTGTAGCTTACTTTCATTTATATCCCAGGAATATTATTTCACCAGGCGACACACGAAAAGACAAAGGGTGTAAATAAACTAACATATGGCCCAGAGGTTTTAGAGGAGCTGGAGCCGCTTAGTAAGTCATGTGGTTGATACTGGGAATCCGTCTTCTGTCCTTCCCCCGCTCCCTCATAACCTCCTTCTCCCTGCCTATTCCTTCTACCTTCTCACGATAAGCCACGTTTGTGTCACGACCGGCTTTGGGGCACCAGATGGTTTTTCCTCTGGACTGCAAAAATCTGGGCAGCGCAGGGATGGGGAGGGATGGACGCAGGTCCTGTGCCTGTGCCTCCACATGCAGCCGGAGAAAACCCGTTGACATAACAAATGTGTGTGGGGATGTGTGTACACACGCACAGCAGCCCCGGCCACGGTCGGTCCCGGCTGAGCGGGCCCGGCCCCGGGAAGGGGCGCCGGACAGAGCCGGGCCGTGCCGGGCTAGGCGGCCCCTTGGAGCGGGCGGCCGGCGAGGCGCCGAGCAGGGTCGAGCAATCTGGCGCCCACGGAGACACTTGACAACCTTTTCTGCTGTTGTTGTCTCCAATTGTAATCGGTTTCAGGATTTCTCTCCCAAAAAGCCTAACCAGAGTTGAGACCCGCTCCTTCCGGGAGGTGCAGAGTATTTAACCGCACGCTGCACCTCCTTCCCCTCCGCTTCTCCCGGTAAGGTGGCGGAAACGGGTCTCGGTTACTGATTCATATTTCTAATCTCCCTTTCCTGAACATACAATGTGCTATTGTTAAATGAATAGTCTTTAATTAATGCACTTGCACAATGCAGGGCCTTGCATGGGGATCGATGATAGGAAGCAACAGGGGATGGTTCCCTCCAAAATGGTTTGTCAGCATTGAGAAAGAAAAGGCAATGTCTATAAAAGGGCCACTAATAATGCCCACACGTCTCTCACCATGTTGTCTGAGGGGACATTCCTTCCCTTGTTGACAGTCAAGTGTAATAAGTACATGTCTTCGCTCAATCATTATAGACCATAGAATTGTATTCTTTAATTAGCATGTACTGTTAGCCCTCCTTTCCTTTATGGGCCAGTTTTTGTCTTTTACAGACCAGCAAAAATGTTTTCCTTCATTTCTTTTTCTCGAATTCTATTATTTCTTAAATTATTTTCTTTCTTTCTTTTTCTCCCTTCATGTAGTCAAATGTATTCTCTATTGACAATATTCCTGGCAGCTAAAGCCAACTTTTTGTCATCTCTCTGTGTTAGGCAACTTCTTTCAAGTTTTCCTTTTCTAAAAGTAATCAAGGCAGCGCATGCGCAAGGCGCCCGCCGGGCTCGGGCCGCGGTGTGCCCGGGGCTGCTGCGTCCCTCCAAACAGCAAAGCTGGCGTTTGTCATGCGAAGGGAGCTCTGAGCAGGTTCGGGAGCTGCGAAACCCTGGAATGTATTAACATCGATCAGGAGAATGCGCAACGCAGAGAAGGCTTGCTTTCAGATTACTGTAGCTGGCGAAAGAATTCCCTCTCTTAAAAAAGAAATAAAATTCCCTAAATCCGCCTAGGAACCTTATAAAAAGGTTTTATTTCGCTGTGACTGGGACCTATTCTGGACGGGGGCGGGGGGTGTCGAAATTCTCCAAAAGAACACTTGCATCCTGCGAAACAACAATCCTTCGGGCGGAGGGGAGCAGCAGCCTCTCGGGGTGGCCCCCGCTGAAAACTCACGCCAATCCCCCGAGTGTTGGTGCCCAGCATCCCAGTGTTAGTGTCCCCAGAGTCGCACAGTGCCCATGAGGATCCAGGGTGCCACTGCGGAGGTAACCGGGACACGCAGCCACCCCCCAGAGGGACCGGGCTCCACCTGGATGACACCGGGCTCTGTGTCCGCACCCTGCACCTTGGCCAATGCTTAAAGTACGATTGGTTTGAAGTCTGCGATCTAAAAAATGTTGTCGCAGAAATGAAGCCAAAGAAGGGGTTTGTTTTGTTCTGTTCTTTTAATGGAAATGCCAACCTAAAACGATTAACATTAAAAAAGGTTAAAGACCAACAAAAACCACTCATTAATACTTGATTGTACACCACATTAATAGCACACAGGTTTGGGCATTTTTTTTTTTCAACTAATATAAAAACCAACAGAAAGAGAAGGTTGATTACACAGTGGTTTAGGAATGGCTCGGTATCATCAGTACAAACACACAATTTAAAAGTGCACATTTATAAAAATAACCATAGAAATGAAATGCTTATAAATATTTATTGTAAAAAAAAATCCAAGTATTAAAAATAAATAGTATATTCAAGCACATAACAGAACGTTCCTTCTTTGCCAAACATGTGATAAAGAAAAATAAGGAATATAAGAAGTCTGGAAAGAGATACAGTATAACAACATTGTAAATGTTTTTCTGCAAACTACATTTTTCAGAGACTTCTTCTCTGTACAGTTCACAAAGAATGTGCTAGATTTTCCCATAAATATGACAAGACCAAAAAATAATAACAATAATAATAGTAGTACCCACTCCACTCTAATTTGACTCTGTCTTTACTCAGAAAAGGTCCCATTAAATTAATTGTTTGGCTTAGAATGGCAGGATAAGGCTCAGATAATTCTTTAACAACTAAAACAGAAGTACACCGATGAGTTACAACTTCAAGGAATTCATATTCCGAACAGGGCATTGTATGATATCCAATGAGAAACTACTAAATAAAACTTGATCAGGGAATCATTTCAGTAGAACACCATTATGTTTATAAAATGAAGATACAAAAGGGATGCAGTTTCACTATCCTTACACGTACAGACAATAAAACATGAGAGCATATGGAAGCTATCACTTTGAATGTGTTAACAACTTCGATACATTGCAGTATATACATGCTTGATAGGTATTCGGACTGTTAAATGATCAAAGAATTTACTCTATGTCTACGCTCTTGCTTTCACTCTACTGGAGAGAAAACATTTGTTGGTCACAAAGTGGTGTTAATGAAACCCAACGTTTCTGTCTTAGCCCAAGAATCGCATTCGGTGCAGAGTGTGTGTAGGAATAATTTATTAGACGGAAAAGTTTGGAGGATGAAATGCAAAAACAATGGACGTAATTTCAACTTTCGAACTGTAAGGTCATACAGACACCTAGGGACATCTGTACACAGTCAGAGTTTCACGCAGACACAGCCACATATATCCAGATGTATGTCTATACACAGGGTTCGATAGTTTGGTATTTTCTGCACCCTCTGGGCCCCTAAAGTTATCTTTAAAAGTTTGATTTTATCTCTTTAGAAACGGTTTAAAGCTAACGGGCAGGGTGAGTTTGACAGAGAGGAGAACAAATCGCTGACAAAGAACCTTTTACGTTTCATCAGCGTTGTTAGGACGACGAGCAGGAATTTCTCAGATAATAACTCCCACTTCAAAGATTTCTCAGCTCAATAGAAATTGGACCATCCTTTTTATTCAACCACAAGGGCTGGCACTAAAGACGACTCAACTGTTTGAATTTTTTCCCCCCGTGTTTATTTTTCCCCTATTCACTAGGGTACTTGGATAAAATAAACAACAAGACAATTACTGGAACATGGACTTCTAACTTTCTCGGGCCCATGGCCCAGCGCCCATGGCCCCGGCCATGCGGGTGTCAAGTTCCCCCGCACCGCGGAGCCTCCGCTCGCTGCCACGCAGCGACAGCGGGACCGGGCGGAGTGAGAAGGGGGTATGGCCGTCTCCCCCCGGAGCTCATCCCGCTTTCCAGCTCCTGGGGACTTCCATCGGGACACCTACTCCCTGAGACAGAGGCAGCCCAAGGAGGGGGATCTTCCTGTCCCCATCCTATCTTCCTCTCCCACGTTTGGCGGGGAGGAAGGGAAGCACTCCTCAGGCTTTGTGGCCAGTTTTTGCTGCTAGAAGCTGGCCAGAAAGGCTGGGGACAGCGGGCGGGAGCTCCCGCCGAGCTTGGGGGGCTGGCAGTCCTTTACTTTGGGGAGAAGGAGACCGGGGCTACAGCGTCGGAACGGAGCGCGCCTCGGGGGGAGGGCGAAGCCCAGCAAAACCCAGCTCCGCCGAAGTGCATTAGATGGAGGAAGTCTATCTCTAGCGGGGAGCAGATTGAGTGTATTAAGCTAGCATGAAACCAAAGGTCAGTGCAAATGTATCTTAATAGACTGTCTCAAATGGAGTGTGCCTCCTTTGAAGGCCGCTTGCTATTGCTCTCCTCATTACCATAGCGATCCTAACGTGGCATGCTGATGCACCATAAAACTCACACTTTCAACCCCAAAATCAGGCCCTTTGAACAACCCGAGCTTGATTAGACCTTTCTCCTTTTCTTTCCCCCCTTAAAAACCATTTCCTTGCCTTTAGAAACTCGCCCTCAAATCCCAAATGCATTCTCTGATCCTGGCAGAAAGCAGAAACAAAAGTGAGCTGAGGCGACGGTTCAAGCGGGCCTTTTCTTCCTGACAGTCTTATCCATTTTTATTATGGTCTGGAACAAGTGCCCTGTTCGCGTGGGTTTTGTTTACCGGAAATTAAATGAAAATGATTTAGTTCGCGTCAAACAAAAATATATACTTGTATACACAAGAAAAAGGGCCTGTTAGACGTAAATATTATGTCCTTAATGAAAAGACTGGACGGGCTCCAGACTTTGCCTTTCACTATTTAAGTATGACTTGCCTATTGCCATAGAAATCCTAACTTACCATGAAGATTCACCGTTGTGAAGAAATACTTCTTTGTGCGAGCTTGCTTTGATGTCTAAGGCATAAGATTCAGGCTTTCAGCTGCGTCTGTCTAGATTACCTTGAGAGCAACGGGGTAGACATCTGTAACAAGCAAATGAAAAATTAAAGGTGATTAGCCTGCACATCCAAATACTTCAGTAAATAGAGAAATAAAGAAATAAACAGATCTCGGGACATGATGGAAACATCCTCCCTACCCGCATCTGGCTTCTGCACTTCTCGATTTCCATGACACAAGTTTCAGGAGCTGGATAGGGGCACAACTCTCCCCTGTTTAGATTCCTCTTTCACACATTGCTCTCACCTAGCTGATTCCCTAAGTGTATTCCCGTTAGTGACATGCTGTTGTCACTATCCGTGCTATTTAAACACAAAAGTTGTTGAGTTTGGGCGAATGAAGCAAAGGAATGTCGACTTGGTGCCTTGGGGGAAAAATACGGGTGTGTAAGTAAGGAAAGCACTGGGCATTGGGGCGCTTTTAGTCACTGACCAGCTATTTATTTTCCTGTCGTTTTTATATTTTTCGGTATCAACATACACGTGTGTATGTGCGTGCGTGTACGGTTGTACACTCACAGTAACCCCAGTCACCTGGGTGCGGAGGTGATCTGTCAAACAGCAGAGGATGCGGTTACAGCAGCCTTCTGTCTGCTCTCCGCAAGCCATAGAAACCCTTTCCAGCAGCCTATGCTATTTATTTGCCTATACTATCTGGTATTCTTAAACGTAATTAAAGTAATTAAAACGGCACCATTCGGTAGTTTCAAGCTACCCCAGTGGAGAGGTTTGTTTATTTATTTTGGGGTTGTTTATTTTTTTACCCCCCTTCCTTCTTTCTCTGAACCAGTGCAATGAACCCTGTAGGTTTGAGACTCTGGGAAGGCATGGAGATGCTAAAGCCGCGTTGTGGGAGCGGTTCATTTCTCCTCGGGGCTGTTCGCAGGGCAGAGCCGTGGAGCAGCGGCCCCAGGTGCCCGCGCTGCCGGGGGCTGCCCGGCCCCCGCCCTGGCAGTGACGTCAGAGAACGGTCTCCCCCACCCCGCCAGAACCGCCCCCCCCGGGAGCTTCGGCGCCCACGGTTCAACAGGAGCCGCACTCTGGGTGGGGACGGGCATGTTTAGGTATTAGAAGTCATTACCAGTGGGAGCTAAAATGGACAGTCAATCATCGCACCCCCCTGGGCCTTTCTTTATTAGCGACTACTGGGTGGGGGGAGGAAATATATATATATGTATTTATATAGAGAAAGAGGGAAAAGTAAGGAGATTCTTTACAGAAACGTCCATCGAACGGGTTAATTAATCAAAAA
>VXBC01009563.1:0-33716 GCA_013399945.1 Ploceus nigricollis
ACATATCATTCTTCCCCATCAAAAATCAGAACACCGATACAGGCCTATGAAATTTGGAAATTACTATTAAGAGTCTTAGGAAAGTTAACTACAGAATTGCAGTAATTATGGATATCTATGGATATCTATTCACTGTGTAGGAACATGTCCCACCAGTATAAAAGTTTAGTGATTCATTAATCAACAGAAGTTGTGATTCCATCACCCTTTCCCAGGTATCTGTTAGGATTTGATATTGAATAACTGAAGGATACTACATTTTGTTCTAATTTAGAACTAGCCAGTGTTTGCCAAGCCATATCTCAGGACAGCGGTATTAGAGAATGTAACCCTTTAAAGTCTCTTTTATGCATTATTACTATACTGTATTCATGCTATTAAAGATAATGTTAGATGCCAGATAGAGGTGAAACCCACAGCTGACGAACACATGCAGTGCACAAAGCAACGAGAAGTGTGATATCAGTTCTCACAGAGACATTAGTAAATCAAATACCTCTTTCCTCCAGAAAGTAAAATGCAGATCCCTACTTGGACAAAAGTGGTTTTTTGAAAAACAACATTCTTTCTCAATTCAACTAGGGAATAACTCAGTATGTCACACTGTCCTGTTTTTCACAAAAGACTATATCACTGGATGTTCTTCAAACAACTTTGGTGTGGAAAATTTGACCTTTATTTTACATCAGGCTTTAAACTAATATTCTCTGGTTGGGTTTTTGAAGCAGGGAAGGTTGAGAGGCTCGTCTTGCATATGATACACAGAACAAATTTGATTTAGCCATTTTGAACTAATATTCGGAAAAATTTCTTTCCCTCCACAGATAAAGAGAAGGAGTTTCAGCAAATAAATTCATTAAAATTAGCTTTTGTGATTGCCCCCTCATGTGTTTGTTTTAGGAATGATTTTTGCCTACAGTCTTTCAAAATATATTACTTCCTTTTCTTATGCCATGCTTATATAGGGAAAATAATCCTTTTCTGGCAAACTCAGGTTATAAGTGACTTTGAGAAGATGTTAATGCCAATTAGTACATTTGCACTGTTTCCTAAACTACAGGGACTTTACTGATAAATCTACTGAAAGAAGGTGTAACATAGAAAGGAAAATATTTTTTTAGCTATAATTTTATTGGATGCCTATGGAGAAACTGTGTGCCAGCATGAATGCTATTTTACTTCTCCTGAGCAGGGGAAAACATGATTTCTTAGATGGTAGTCACAAGGTGACTAATAGAGAAGACTGAATAAGAATAACTGACAAGAATAATTTGTAGGAAAGAGTTCTGAAGCCAGCTACAAAGCAAAAATGTAAGATCATGAGTTAGACTGCTAGAAGTCTTGTTGTCTTCCCATCAGCCCTCCTCGTGGGTCCAGATACAGGAAATATTGAAATCTTTGCTTCCATCAACCTAATTTCTCAAATTCCAGAAAGAATACTGTTCAGGAAAGAGGATAATGTTGTCATGTCAGAGCAGTGAGGTTAAGAAAGAAGCAAAATATCAAGCTAAGCTTGCTTTCCTCACTTTCTTTAGGGCACTGTTTGACTGTTGGAGGAAAGAGAGAGCAGTTGAGTTTTAAGTTTTCTCAAACTTAAAGCTTTCTTAGGATTCCTTAAACCTGTGTGCTCGTGCACACATACATTAGCAGAGATGCTTGTCATTTTGAGCCCCGCTGGTGCTGTGGCGGGGAGTCCGATGCGCTTGGCATGTGGATGACTGCAGGAGGCTGCGTGTCTTTGGACACAAGACTTTGTGTGAGCAGTCGATAACAGCAATCAATATGTGTGTTGGCCTGCTGCCGGTTCCACACCGTGCCACCCGGCACTGAGGTGAGGCGTTCAGTGGGATGAGCCGCTTGGTTACATTCAGGGAAGAACATCTTCAGTGTATCCATGAGCCCTTGGCACTCACCGATCTCCATTTCACCCTGCAGCTCCCAGTAAAGCACCCAGTAAAACGTCTTGGCCAGAAAAGGAGGCTGGTGGGGGCTGGAGCACAAGTCTGGTGAGGAGTGGCTGAGGGACCTGGGGATGTTTAGCCTGGAGAAAAGGGGGTTAAGGGGAGACCTTGTTGCTCTCTACAACTCCCCAAAGGAGGCTGTAGCCAGGTGGGATTGGTCTCTTCTCCCAGTTTGCAAGTGATTGGATAAGAGGAAACAGCCTCAAGTTGCACCAGGGGAAGTTTGGGTTGGATATTAGGAAAAATTCCTTCACTGCAAGTGTGGTCAGGCATTGGAACAGGGAAGTGGTTGAGTCAGCTGGAAATGTTCTAAAAACACGTGGATGTTGCACTTAGGCACATGGTTTAGTGGTGGACATGGCCGTGCTGGATTGACAGTTGGACTTGATGATTTTAGAGGTCTTTTCCAGCCTAAATGTTTCTGTGGTTTTATTTCCTGTCTGAACCATGCTGAGAATGTTGTTGCACCAAGCAGACAGCAACAGCTCTCTCAGAGCAGGATGTAGCCTTCCCTACTGCCATGCATAGTGCTCGGCAAAAAAGAAGCAAAATAAATGCATGCATAATATTGTGAACATAAGTATTAGGGAAATGCTTCATTTTAATAGAATTATTAATCAACTGGTGTAGAATTTTTTTTATGATGATGAAGTTACTAAAGTTGACTGCTTGAAAGTTAAAAAGCGTCACAAAAGTTGTTTTCAAGGTTAGATAGCTAACAAGAACTGTTTCAAGGAACAGGGAATTTCTTAGAAGCAAGTATGCTTTAAAACAGGATCATTAAACTTCTGAGGTTTTGAGTTCACAGCAAAAGCCTTTACCATTGTACTGCTTCAAATAATTTAGTTTTGTTTGATGTGCTTTCTGTTACCTTTTAGTCTTAATTGCAAGTTCCCAAAGCTCTCAAAAGCTTCATCTTTTTTTCTAAGATTAGGTATGAAATATGAAATGGATTTATTTAGTTTTTGGGTTTTTTTTTTTAATAAATATACCAAGATATTCAGTGTCATTTTCTTTCATACAAGCCATTTTTTATCATCTCTTAATTTGTTCTATCTGCTTTTTCTTTAATATCATTAGTATTTTGATGTGGCCATGCAAGGCACAAAGTCAGTATGAAAGTCAGTTCCTGAAGAGTCATTCAGAATCTTTGGGACTTTCTGTGTTTTCAAATATATTCATTTAAAAGATTATACTTAATTTTTTTAAATTGTGACGTTTGTCTTCTCTGAAAAGTTGAGGCATGCCTGTTGCAATTTCTCAGTTGTTTATTTTCATAATATAAGTTAATGTGGATTTCCAAGCACAAATTAACAAAGTGAAGATGCTGAGTAAAACTAAGAAAATATCAGATAATTTCAACCAATAAAAAAGCATTTCCTTCATCTCAGCAAGATTTAAATCTAAAACTTGTAAAGTGACAGGCAAAAGTTCTACTAGAATTTAATTTTCACATCTCCAGCACGTTGTCCTGAAGGAGTCTTCCACATACAGAGTTTGTTCTAATGCTTTCCCAGACCCTGGAGTCTGAAGTGAGATGGGGATCATCTAGTGCTGCAGGACTGCGCTGGTTTTATCTCTGCCATAAGTGCAATTTGATGCTTTCGATTCACTTTCAGCAATCTTCATTGGAATTACAGGGAGGACTTGAAGTGCAGTTTAGATTTTCTTTATCCAAGAAACAACACTGAACCCCACATACGTGTTCATTAACCCTGTTCTGCCTCCATCTTAAATGACTACAAAGGTTGTTCTCCTTCATAAAAGCTTGCTGTGCAATGGTCATTTGCAAATAGCTTTGGGTTAGAAAACTTAACTTTTATTTCAACTTGATCAAATTGCAATCAATAATAAATTATGTTAGAGCACACAACAATTGCCTATATTCCACTCTTTGTAATTAGAACCAGTTAGAGTGTCTGGAATACCTGTTTTCTCAGGTTTTAGCAATTGATGTGTACCTGGGCAAAGATGGAAGATTATGCATCAAGTTCAATTTGTTTTTCCAAAGACAATTTTCATTAGTCAAAACACCTAGGATAAAAATGTTCATAAAAGGTTTCATCCCTACAGACCTGTGTTGCACACTGTTAAAATCCCAATGAGGTATTGAAAGAATAATGTCACCTCTTGTTTTGCCTGTTTCCTGTAGCAGCAAAACTAAATAGATGAGTTACTTCTCTGTCCAGTCCTCATAGTGACAGTTTGAAAAAGAGTTGTAAGCTGGGTGCTTTGAGTCATTCCACTCAGAACAGCTCCTGCTGCTGGAAAGGTGGCTTTTCTGAGCGGCTTCTGTAGAATGGTTCCTTCATCATGAAAACCTTAGGAGAGAACCTGTGTACAATGGCATTGTGAGACACTTCTAGTAACAAAAGTTTCATAAAAAAATACTAGTTTAAGACAGCTTGTGATCTAATCTGGGTTCTGTTCCTCCTGACCTCCATCTGTCAGCACTGCAAAGTGTTTTGGGAGTTGGGGTGCCGTCTGGGAATTCTCTCTGAATGTTTTCAACGTATTCTTCCTCATTGCACTTAGTAGGTAACTTTTTTTTGACAGATGCAATTCTGCTTTTGTACACAAAAAAGAAAATAGAGTGAGACATTACCCCTGTTCATTCTTGCTGTAATACAGTCAATTTGATACAGGCATAAATGGTCAAGTTCTTTTTCTCTTGAGTAGAATGAAAGTAAATTGAACTGCAAAGTTGATCTTAAATGAAAGATGATGATTTCATTACCTGCCGCTGCATATTTAAAGAAAGGTGTCATCATTGGCAGAAAATTCTACAGAAAAAGGAATTATTCCTTTGTAGATCACAGTGGAATCCAGACACTGCGGTGCACGAAGGACAAGTTGTCTCAGCACAGGAGCTGACAGCACTCTTGCAACCTCTTTTTACCCAGAACTCCAGAAACCTCGTCTTGTTCCTGCAAGATAGGGTATGTAAACCAATTTTTTTTCTCACCAATACTGAGCACAAGTCTGTACCTAAATGAGATGCCATGGCTCCTTCTCACCAACCTACTCTCTTTGTTTTTCAGCTTAGCATAGATGATTTCACATACTTCAGTGAATCCTATGGCAACAAGAATCCGTTTCAAAATGTTCAGGCAAGAATTTATCTCATTTATTTCTTTACGTGAAGTATTTAAAAAGAAAAAGAAAGATATAAGAAAGATGCATGGAGACAATAACTGGGGAAAAGACACTGAGTTGCAGAAGTTTTCCTATTTAAATTATTGAGATTATTCCAGTTTAATCAGATGTGTTGAAGGAAATAAACTGAATTTGCAGATACATTGCTTTGTAGCTATTATATTTTTAAAGATTGAGTTTTCACAATTCATCATAACTGACAAAATTCTTCTTAAATATGCTGCAATTTTCTATTGTAATAAACAATATAAACTTCCGGACCAACACCCCAAAATTTCTTCCTACATAGGAAGAAAATAACTTATAGGAACCAATACTTTTTTTCTTATTTTCAGAGTTTAATACCTATTTTGTTTTTACAGAAATTGAAGCTCATTATGGGAGTTAACTGTTTTATATTTGTATTAAGTTAATATATCACTAGATGCTATATTGCCTTAATCTTCATGAAAAAAATAATGCTGGTTGATTAACTTGAAATAATCTCTAGGCACACAGAATTTAAGATGGAATCCTCCCGAGTCAGTCAACAGCTTCAAGTTTTGTCCTCACTGAGAAGTTTTACAGATTTTGTGCAGAGCATCTATGGTTGTACTTACATGACAGTTTATTGAAATGTAATTAGACAAAGTGTTCACTTGTGGAAGTCATAAAGACATTCCTGGAGGCAGTGCAGGATGAACAGAGCTATTAGTAATGTAAATGGTATCAGAGCACACAAGGAAATGTAAATTCCCAAGCACCACACAGTAAGCACTATATGTAATTAAATACATAAATATTCACATAATACCTGTCTCTACATCTAAGAACCTCACATCTTCCTTGTATAAGTGGAACTGGAGATATTAATCTCTTTGTCATATAACAGCATTTTAACACTGATGCTGGAAGAGAAGCAATTTTTCAGAGTATCTACATGGGTTTTCTGAGGAATGAATGGGAGTCATAATCATCTGTACTGCAAGGATCAGTGGCTGTGTCTGCAGGCAGATGCACTGGTTCTTCTCTGCTATGTCTTACCTTTTCAGGGTTTAACATCTCTGCAAGGCTGTGTCCAGAGCAAATTTTTGTTGCCGCCTGACTACAAAACTGGTTTAATCTCTGCTGTTTGACATCCATTGCAATGCATGACATTGCAAATTCCTAATGTGGTAGTCTTGTTTAAGTAGATGCCCTTGATGTTTAAGAGTACCTAAAGTACCTAAAACATTATTTTTTGCCTTGTAATCAGGACTCCATCAGCACTGTAGATAGAGATTAAAGGCTTTAAAGTCTAAAGATGAGACCAGAGACTGGTGGGTTTAGAAATCAGGTGGTATACAAGGGGATTGGGAACCCAGTGAGGGCTGGGGAGGAGGCAGCTAAACAAAATGTCATGTTTAAGTAAATCTTTGTCTGTATCTGGCAGGACAAACACTTATACCCAAGTATTTAACAATCTGAATAAATGTCAGCAACTGGTTTTTTTCTGACCTTGCCTCTGTTCCCTCTCTGTCTTGGAGCTGAGAAATTTTTCCATATTATGGCTTCTTTAAAACTGGAAAGTTTATTTTTACAAATTGCTCGCCTTAACTCCAGTACTTCCTATATTTGTTCTGTTGGATTTGGCAATCTTAATGCTTTTCTAGTGTAGTTTGATGGAGGTGAGGTGAGTGAGTTTATACCTCTCATTTTCTTTCAAGTGTGTGAAAGAAAATGAGATGTATAAACTACATACTTCCTTTTCACCTAGGTGCCCGTAGGGGAGTTTTTTCAATATCTATTGCATAGGGCCAGAAGTTCTCAGGGCCAGAAAAGGAACTTTATAGTCATCCATATTGGGCATAACAGAGTCTACAAAAATTTGCTGGGTTGCTATCGTATTACTTGAACTCCACTTGATATACTTTGGGTAAGAAATCAATTCTTAATCATGCTATGAAAGATTGCAATAATACTCACACAACACAGGGCAAAGTGAAGGTTGGGTCTGAATTTTCTCACTGAGGAAATTAGAATCCTTGATGTTGCATAATCAGAAGTTTTTTACCTACACATTCTATATTATACAAGTGATCAGTGGAGCTGTAATAAATGTTCCATTGCTCTCAAGCATCCTCCTTTATGAACCTCAGAAATGCAAACTTATTCATAAACCTAAGCTGGAGATTTCATTTAGAATGTATAAGAGCATGTAACAGCATGTGTTCTACAAGAAGAAAGTGTTATTTGAAAAAGAGTTATAGACTTGTAAACCCCAGAAACATTTGCAGATATTTGATTTGTTCAGCTGCATTAGCAGCTGTTCTGAGATTTTGGTACCAATGGGTTTGCATGCAATAAAGGAATCTTATTCCAGTTAATACAAAGGGAATCTTACAGGTAGATCATTTATCTTGAACTTTCAAACAACTTCTAAATTAAATAATAAAATACAGAGATTAGCACTTGGGAAACTTCTTTCTCAAGAAGTCACCTACCCTACAGACTATTTTTCTTTAATATTAGCTTTGGCTTTCCCTAGACAATGCTCAGCTCCTTAGAACCACAGTGTATATTAACACATTCCAATTAGTGGCCAGCTGTGCATCTACATAATTATGACTGTAAGTCATTGTCACTATTAGTCTGATAACTCCATCCTATCCTCACTCAGTGGTCATAGACTGAGCAGTACTATTTAGTCACGTGTGATACACAGGTTCTAATAAAGTTTTGACTGTCTTTATTTCCTTTCTTTTAGTTGTATTATATTATTTTTTGACAAGGGAACATGCACAGAACTGCATAATAATCAAGATGAAAGTTCATCATAGATTTATTCAGTGACATGATGATGTTTTGTTCTCTAGCCTTTTCTAAAATACTATTAATATTTTATTTTTTTCAATCCTGATCACTATCAGCCTCTGAATTACAGTTTTCAAAGAGCTGCTGTAACTCTCAAGGTTTCATTACTGAAGGGTAACATTCTGTTCTGAGTCTAATACCTATTATTGTGTATGTAAAATTAGGCTTGTTTTTCTGTCATCCAGTACTGTGCTAAAATCAATTTACATTGAATCTTATCAGTTACTCAGTTGACCAAGAGTCTGTGCCAGAAGCTGCTTCTGTAGTTCATCAGTCAGACACTGCCTTTACTAACCTGAAAAAATCAGCATAATGAGCAAGTTTCATTAGCTCAATATTTATCTTTTTACCAGATAGTTTAGGAACATATGGAACAGAACAGACCCTAGTGCAGTAACAGATACTTTTTTATCCCTTTGCTTGCTAAATCTTTATTTATTCTTTAGCTACCTTCATGTGAAGACTGCCTCTCTCTCCAAAGCAGCTTAGTTTCTTTAGTAGTCCTTGCTTCAAGACTCTGCCAAATGCTTTGTGTGGGTCCAAGTAGACTGTACCATCTAGAGCTTCCTAGGGTACATGCCTATTGATTCCTTCAGATATCTTCAGCAGAACTGTTAGGCAAAACTTTTTTGTGAAGGCCACATTGATCTTTTCCCTGGTACAGTCCTTTGTTGTTGTTATAGTCTGTTTATTCTTTGGAATGCTTCCTCCCATTCTTGGAATTCAGGTTTTCTTCTTGACAGCCCCTTGGATCTGTCTGTAACCCTCAGAAAAAAAAAATTGGTGTCATTTTTTCCACTATACTGTACAGCATGGAAGTTTTTTCAACAATACTTCCTGTAGCTGCAACACAATTTATCACGTAAAGTACATCAGATCAATTTTCATTAAAATTGTAACTTACAGGTTTATGCATACATTTGAAGAGCATGGCTACAGTGTAAACGTTTGTGGAATAGATAATAATTGGAAAGTTAAAATTAAACCTTCCCCTTCTCCTTCTTTTCCCCTTCCTGTCTCTCCTTGTCCCTCTCCTGTTCCTAGCTACTATGTGATTTTCTTTAGCAGAATGCAATATCAGGTGTTTCTCAATATCCTCTTCAATCTCCACCCTTTTTTGGAGTTTTCATGTTTTGAACAAGCATGGTAGCTGAAATCCTAAAATGTGTAAAGCAACATATGGGTATTGTAAAGAAAAGTGCACAATTGCCAAATGGCAAGAAGGACAAAGAGGCATGGGTTCAGATTGCCTACCTGAGGCTGTTGAGTTGATATCCAGCTTTGTCTACCCTTCAGATGAAAAGCAGCTGAATACCAGTGGCTGGAAGCTGAGACAGATGGCAGTGCAGCACTGGTTAGGAGCAGAGGCACAATTAAGATATTACTCAGTAATGATATATTTTACATCTTATTCTACATTAAATGAGTAATCTGCTTAATATATACCCTTGGATGAAATGGCTGTTGCCATTCTGGATGCTGCTATGGGACAAGGGATTAAAATATCGAAAATAAAACAAAATCATTGAATTGCTCAGAATTTGAGGTCTAAATTCAAATCTGTAAACAAATCAAAATGAAATGTTTCATCTTTTTTTCCAGGAGGTGCTAAAAATACTACTCAAAGACCTGTACACAAGATCAGTGCTTTCTGCTCTATTTTAATTTCTGCAGTTACTTTTCTCTTAGTCTGGTAAATCAGACAATGCCTCATAATCCTACCTTATGAGCCTCTATAGAAACATGAAAGTACCTATAGCCTTTGCCTAGGAAGGAAGATGTGAGCAATTAGAAAGAATTAGAGAGCAGGTCAGAAAAGCAGTCAAAGAACAGACAAAAAGGGAAAAATGAATAGTAGGAGAAAAGTGTTAGGAACACCACAACACTTGCACCAGAGGGAGAGAGTCTGTAATAGCTTGAAGATCTCAATGTTGGATCAAGTGACAGACTTAATCTGGACTTAAATGTAGAAAATACAAAAGCAAAGTTAACAAGCTGTAAACTAAGACTCAATGAAAAAATACTTTCTAGTATTCATATTTGTATTGGGTTTCTGTGACAAGACTTTGGTAGTGGGTGGGCTACAGGGATGGCTTTTTTGAGAAGCTGCCAGAAGCTTCCCCCATGTCCAAAAGTGTCAGTGCTCCAGGAGAGACCCGCCACTGGCCAGGGCCAAGCCCATCAGAGATGGTGGTAGCATATTTTAAAAGGTGAAGAAGTTACTGCACAGAAGCAATCGTGTTTCGAGAAGAGAGGAGTGAGAACTTAGGAGAAACCAGCACCAAGGTCAGCACAGGAGGAGTGGGAGGAGGTGCTCCAGGCAGCGGAGCAGGCAGAGATTCACCTGCAGCCCGTGGTGCAGCCCATGGTGGGACAGCTGTGCCTCTGCAGCCCGTGGAGGTACATGGGGGAGCAGGGATCTGCCTGCAACCCATGGAGCACCCAGTCCAGGAGAGGTGGGTGCCTGAAGGAAGCTGTGACCCTGTGGGAAGGCTCCTGGCAGGACCTGTGGAGAGAGGAGCCCAGGCTGGAGCATTCTGTTCCTGAAGGACTGCACTGCATGGGAGGGACCCACACTGGAGCAGTTCATGAAGAACTGCAGCCTGAGGGAAGGACTCTCCTCGAAGGAGTCCATGGAGGACTGATTCCCATGGGCAGGACCCCATGCGGGAGCAGGGGAAGAGTATGAGGAGTCCTCCCCCCAAGTAGGAAGAGGCAGGAGAGACAATGTGTGATGAACTGACCTCAGACCCCATTCAGGGCAGGACATAGAGAGTCATGGGTAATGTTGTGCCTGGAAGAAGAGAGGGGTGGGTAGAAGGTGTTTTTTGTTTTATTTCTATTATCATACTCTGATTTGATTGTTAATAAGTTTAATTAATTTTCCCAAGTCAAGATTGTTTTTCTTGTGTAATTGGTTAGTGAACTCTCCCTGAGCCTTTTATTTTCTCTCCTTTCTATAGTTGAAGAGGGAAACGATAGAGCAGCTTTGGTTGGTACCTGGCATTAGGCCAGGGTCAATCCACAACAATATTAAATATGGGTTACATCAATTTTGATAATTTTCAAATCTTCATCTTGCATTTTTTTCCCCCAAATATTTCAGATTAATTTTATTATCAAGAAAAAAGCTTGGAAAGACATTTTTTGACTGATTGATACAGGTTCCAAATTTAAAGAAGGAGAATGTTTTTCAATTAATTTCATTCAAGTATCTGTATCAGGAACTCAGCTATCAGATTTGTAAATAAAGTGAATGATACCCTGATGCTTTATCTGAACCAATTCAGCCTGAGCTTTATAATTTGTATTTTGAGTAAAAAGGCGGAAAGTATGACATGAATTTTGTTTGTGTGTATCTGGAGGCTCTGTAGATCCTGAAATCTGCAGCTTTTTAAAATTAATAATTACAAATTAGACATTTTTCTGTACCATGTGCTGTACCACCAGGATGTACACAAATGCAGGGTAATTTTATGCAAAGTATGACTTAACTGAATGGAGCTGCTGGAACTGGAGGTGTCTGACACTGATCTTTCTCACATCCAAGGGCATTTAGTTAGAGTCATCTGAACTTTGCTTCTGGCAGTGTTCATAACAACTACACTCAGCTTGAGAACTTCTATATCATCTAGCTCTCCTCTTCCACCATACATGTGCAAAAGACAGTAAAAATTTGGTGCTACTGAGTGCTTTAAGCTTGCTGCAATAAAGTTCAGGAGCAGCCTGCAAGCCACCATCAATCAAGCTGGTGAGAATTCATTCACATGCTGTTTACTGTGGAGATCCCTCACCTTGACTGTTAAATTAAGGATACATTATAAAAAAGGTTGTGTTACTTATTAAGCAACTGAATATTAAGCAAGTAAATAAATGTCTCGTAAATTTTTTACAGGAAATTCTTCAGTCTTCTCCTTCATCTTTAGTTTTGCCAGCTGTTGACTGCAAGGCTACCAAGCATCTCCTGAATGTTCTTCAAGAATCAGGAGATTGGAAGTTAACAAATGTAACTAATCTCAATGTCTCTCAGCTGGAAGTGGATGCATCTAACCCAAACTTACTGGTGGTTCAGCTACAACCACTTGCCAGGTAGGGGCTTATCACGAACAGAACTGACCCACATGTGTGCATGATTTTTAGAGCTTTTGAAAATGTCAGTTGTATTCAGGAAATTCAAAAAAACAGAGTGGAAGCTTGTACAGCTATCAAAATTGTTTCTCTTACAAAGATAAATTCAGAGTTTCTCAAAGTCCCCAGATGAGCTTATGAGCTGTAATAGATGAATTATGTTGAGAAAGGCAGTCAGGCATTCCTATTTTGTCTGCCTCATTATATGAGAACAAAGGGGCAGCTAATAAAACTAAATGGCAACACACTTTTTAGCAGAAAGGCTCAATTATTTTACTCGACACATGATTAACCTGCAGAATTAATTGCTAGAAGGCATTCCAGGGGTCAAAAATACTGGCAGGATAAATAAGCAAGCAAATAAACATACAGACAAATCCGAAGCTAATAAACAGCCTGATTTTCCATCGCTATGGAAGGAAGAGGAGGGCTATAATTCTTCATGTTTCCAGCTCTCTGAGGGCTGTGAGCTAGCAGAGAAAGGGAGAGACTGTTCCTTCAGGTGAATGTATATTTAGAAAATATAAGGCATGGTTGCTGAGCTTCTTTTGTTTACTCTTCTTCCCAGCTTGTTACTTGGGCATTTGTACATGTTGGTGTAAGGTGCAGATATCAACGTGTCCTAAACAAATGCAATTCTAGCTGTCATGTGACTACACAAAAAGAGACATGATAACAATTTTAAAGAGCTCCTGTACAAATGTTAAACAAGGGGCCAACACCAAATGAAAAAAAAGCTTCTCAGAGGCTGATCAAAATACTGTCAGTAGTATGGCTTCTCTGCTGCATAGGAAATTTAAGGGGTTTAAGAATCAGCTGAAGATGTGGTCCTTACATTTTTAATGGCTTTGCAGAAGAAAAGGGTCATTAGGAGGAGATGAAAGAATAACAGAGGGACTGACAGTAATCCTTTTATCAGTAATATCTTCATACATTTCTGATTCACATAATTTTTACCTAGAAAACATTTTTAATTATTTTTCTCCCTCTTTTTCTCTAGTAATTTAAAAGAGATTTCCACCCTGGAAGCAATTGCTGAAAATGGTAAGTAATAGTACCTAGACATAACTAACATTTCATCATTTGTGGTTTCACCTGAGCAGGTAGCATTCTCTAGTTCCCAGGCTTTGCTTTGCTACTACCATTTAAAGGCTTTTATCCCACTCCCCTTCTACAGTATTTATAAGCTCTGATTGTCTTAGTTTTAATCACACACTAAGTGTGACATGAAATATAAGCTTGATAAATTCACGTCTGCTTTAGGCATGGGCCTTTGCTCATTCCTGAGCCCAAACCCTGCATGTCTGTGCAACTTGAGCTGCCTCCTTTGATCTCACCTTGCACACTGGCAGCTGGAGGTGCCAGGCTCATCTAGCAATTAATTCCAAGGCCTTGGTCTCAACAAAGGGTGTCTGTATGAATAGGAAATGTTTTTCTAATCTTTATAAAACAGTACTGATGGCCTCCTTTGCCTTTGATATCAATCTTTTATTGGTTTTGCAGTGTATTAAACACTACTTGTTAAAGTTGAATCTCTCAATATAATACTATAAAAATGTTCCTTGCCTAGCATCTCGTTGAAAAAGAAGTGCCATACATGAAAATGGCACTGAGATGCATCTCATTGCAGAGCTTTCACTTACTACTCTAAGTTAGAAATCAAATTGTAAAGCGTGCAAATCACTGAAGTGGTAGTTTTGGAGGTTTACAGTGTAGTGGGCTGATAATTAAACAGTGTTCTTAGTGGGGTTGTAAAATCAGCAGCAAATTTGAAAATCAGGGGAAAATACCTTAGTACTGAAATTAGTTGTGTATCATTTTCTGTTTGTTTTTTACTAGTCCAAAATGAGTGAGTTTTATACTGAAACAAGCAGTTGGATTTTCATCTCTGAATTGCAGAGGAGTTATTTTGTTTTATTTTCTTGTCCCCAGCTAGGTAGCTGAGCCTTGTTAGTCTTGGCTAAATAGTGGCTTTTTCTTTATGGGACATTTCTTTCATCAGCTGCATGGATTCAAGAATAAGCTTCCCAAGCCCTAGAATCGTAGTATCATAGAATATGCTGAGTTGGAAGGGACCAATTGGGATCACTGAGTCCATCCTAGGCCTGCACAGGACACCCCAAGAATCACATCACATGCCTGATAGTGTTCTCCAAATGTTTCTTGAGGTCTGTCAGGTTTGGTCCTCTGCCACATCTCTGGGGTGTTCTGTTGCAGTGCTTTGCGTAGAAAACCTTTTCCTGGTATCCAGCCTAAACCTCCACTGACTCAGTTTCATGCCATTTCCTTGAGTCCTGTCACTGGTCATGAGTGGTGAGATCAGCAGTGTCTTCCCCCATGAGGAAGTTGTAACTGCAATGAGGTCTCCCCTCAGTCTCAGCTTCTCCAGGCTGAACAGACCAAGTGACCTCAGCAGCTCCTCATAAGGCTCCGTTCCCACTTCAGACCCTTCACCGTCCTTGTTAACCTCCTTTGGACACTCTCTAATAGGTTGATATCCTTCTTACATTTTAGTGCCCAAACCAGCCCCCAGCACTCGAGGTGAGGCTGCCCCAGCTCAGAGCAGAGTGGGACACCAGCCCTTTCCTGGCTGGCGACGCTGTGCCTGATGCACCCCAGGACAGGGTTGGCCCTCCTGGCTGCCAGGCCACACTGTAGACTCAAGCAACTGCTGTCCCAGGCCACTTTGTTTTAGGAAAGCAAAGTTAAGAGGTGATCTGTGGGAGGATGGAAGAAAAGGCTATGCCAACTTTTTGGTTAGTACCAACTAGATTTTAATTGGGAAGGTGTGTGGATTAGCGAAGATGTGCCACTTCGCTTGGCCAAGTACAGAATCTGCACTATTGTTCCCAAGTAGGCACCTAATTTGGGTGCTCTAAAACATGGTGGACAGTCTGAGCTCTTTTCTTTGGAGAACTTGAAAATGCTTCATAAGAAAGGTAGAGTTTTGATCACAGGCAAACAAGAGATCTATGTCAACTGTATTGTCATAAGGATGTTCACAGAAGCTTCTTTGGATAAAGGAGTTACCTCTAGAATCTTCTTGAAGGTAGGAGTTATAGATGTTAGTGGTAATTATAGTTATACATGTATCTCCTTTCTGAAGGGAAATGCAAATAACATGTTATTTCAGAAAGCTATTGGTTGCTTTATTGAAAGAAAACCCGAAGTCAATCTCTGCATTTTTATGTATCTATTTTTTTTTTGTTCTGCAAATTTTTGCTAAGGCTGAAGAGAATTTCCAAAATCTATAAATCCAGATTGCAAAATCAGCATTACATAATGCCTTGGATCTTCACAACCAGTGTAATTATGGCAGTAATTTTTAGACAGTTGTTTTTCCAAGTACATTTCTCATAGTAGACTCTCTTAGCAATAATTTTGAGAAGGAAAATTCACACAGCTATGATTCTTGAGTGATATGAGGAAATCAGTTCAGCTGAAACCCTACTGAAAAAAGCAATACTTGAATTCTTACAAAAGCCAAATATTTTACTCAGCCAGGACACCATAATTACAGTAAATAAAAGTGGTTAAAGAGGATGATAATAATATAAACTCTTAATTTCAGCAAATACAAATAAAACACAATTTCTGTAAAGTATAACCTCAAAATCTGAGAAGTTTGTATGTCCAGGTTACAAAATCTCCATGCACCAGACTGGTACATGAATGAGAAGTGGGAAGACACTGAAACAGTAAATGTGAGTCTGCTTGCTTGCTTCTCAAGCAGTCCCAATAACAACACTAATAATGGCTGATGATTCACAACTATTGTGCTCCTTATAAGCAGATGTTCGTGTTTCTGCACAAATATTGAAAACATTTATCAGTTGCAGGCATTTATTGCAACTGCCTGTGGTTTCAGAACTAGGAGAGGATCTTTTGTAGAGGCATATTTGGACCTCTTTGGAAGGCCCTCTCTTCCTTATTTGACTTCTCCTTCCTTTTTCAGAAATACTGCACCATATTTCTCCTTTGGCCTCCAATGTAATGAAGAGGAAAATTTTCTGTGTCCTGTTGGGGATGCAGAAGCAGGCTTTAAATCCACAGAAGGCAAAAGAAATATTGCTACCAGTATTATGCATATCATGCCCCACATTAAACACCATGTTTTGAATGTTGTTTCTCAGTGGTAGTTATGTGTATTTTGTAATTCACAGAACAACACTGCTTAAATTTTACTACTTATTTATTAACTGATCACTTGACGAACAGTATATGCATCCTGCACATACTCTCTTAAAGAAGGAAAATAAATCTCTGAAGTGATTTCTCCGGCTCCTGCTTTTAATTGCCCAAAGTTCAAACTTTTGGGTATATTTTCTGTGGTTTTACTTTTCAGTTTCAAAATCACCCCTTTTCCTGAGCTGTTGTATTTTTTTTTTTTAAATCATCTCACTGAAATTGTGCATTTTTCAAGACACTGAGAGTGTCTTATCCGATTTGTACCTAGATAGAATGAGCACTTAAGTTGCTTAAACAAACTGAATAAGCTTAAACATCTAGCTCATTACTTCTCCAACTGCTGTAGGATTTTAGCTTTCTCAGCTTACCAAGTTTGTTGAATTATACATGTTTCTATTTACAGACAAAATAATTGGAAGAGTGACCATGGATCTGCAGGAACGAGGGATTAATTTTTCAGTCATTTATACTGCAGTGAGACCTTCAAGGGTGAGTAATTGTCAGTGCCTAAAACTGTCAGATTTTTATCATCCAATAGCTTAATTTTTACAGAAGAAGTCTGCAGATGATTTTCAAGATTATACAGACAAGCAATCTATATTATTGAGGTTTTGGCAAGAAATGATTGCATGAATTTTCATATATGATCGCTGTATCACATAACTATTGAAGTTTTACTGGTCTAGGAGACTATAAATTTGCCTTTGTCTGTAGAACTTATTACTATTTTTAAGAACTGTAAGTTAATTTTTTTTTCTCAGTTTAACTCTAGTGGTTTTGTAGTGAGTTCTATGTGGAACGTTATCAAACTTCCTAGTGAGGCTGGTTAGTATGGACAGAGTATTTTTAATTAACTGAAGGCTACTAAAGTATCCATTTTAAAATTAGTTGGTTAATTTCTTTTAAGCAATACTTGGTATTTACAACAAGGTTAAGTTTTCACCCTTGCTGATAGTCAGAATATAATTTGTAGGTCACATCATATCACATTAAGTAACAATGCAGAATAGTTATTTATGCAGAGTTATCTTTTTGTATGACATACAGGTTGCAATCAAAAAATATTAAATTTTTAATTTTAATGTGAATAAATGGAAGACAGTCTTGCCTTGAGGAAAAAAAACGAGCTCCCATTAAGAAGAGAAACATTTGAAGGATGGGCTGAATCCTAAAAAATGCAGCTTTGAAAGAAACATGTCTATCTGTTTCAGAGGTAACACAATCTGAGCTCCTAATATGATACTGGACTCATAGAATCATTAAGATTGGAAAAGACCTCCAAGAACATTGAATCCAACCTTTGACTGATCACCATCATGTCAACTAAACCAGAGCACTAAGTGCCACATCCAGTAATTTCTTGAGCACTTCCAGGGATGGTGACTCCACCAGCTTCCTGGACAGTCTGTTTCAATGCTTGACAACCCTTTCAGGGAAGAAACTCATCCTTATGTCCCACCTGAACCTCCCCTGGTACAGCTTGAGGCCATTTCTTATCCTGTTGCTGGTTGCCTGGAAGAAGAGGCTGACCCCCACCTGGCTACAACCTCCTTTCAGGCAGTTGGAAAATGATAAGGTCCCCCTGAGCCTCCTCCTCTCCTGGCTGAACACCCCNCAAGGTACCCAGAAGGAGAACAAAAATAGATTTAAGTCATATTTTGTGCCCAGCTCCACTGCCCTTCTCTGGACATGCTCCAGCCCCTCAGTGTCTGCCTTTTTGTTGTGAGAGGCCCAGAATTAGACACAGCCCTTGAGGTGTGACCTCACCAGTGCTGAGTACAGGAGAACAATCCCTGCCCTGGTCCTGCTGGCCGCACCATTGTTGATACAGGCCAGCATGGCAATGGCCTTCTTGGCCACCTGGGCACACACTGGATCCTGTTCAGCTGCTGTCAACCAACACAGCCAGCTCCTTTGTACTCACGTAGACTCATGAGTGTCCAAGTGGCACAGTGGGTCACTAGCTGCTTCCTCTTGGGTTGCAGGGGTTCTATTCTGCTCCCAGACCCTGTCTAACTGCTCAGCATGTTGCCCTGAGGATAACCAGTCTTGCTGTTAAAGGCTGAGGCAAAGAAAATACAAGTACCTCAGCCTTTTCCTGGTCCTTGGTTACAATGTTCCCCCCTTCCCACATCCAAGGATAGAGAATTTACTTAGCTCTCCTTTTGTTGTTAATTTATTTATAAAAACACTTTTTATTATCTCTCACAGCAGTTGCTAGATTGAGCTCTAGCTGAGTTTTCAACTTTCTAATTTTCTCTCTACATGGCCTAACAACAGCCTTCTACTCTCCCTGAGTTGCCTGCCTCTTCTTGGAAAGGCCATCAACTCTTTTTTTTTTTTTTTNATACAAGTACCTCAGCCTTTTCCTGGTCCTTGGTTACAATGTTCCCCCCTTCCCACATCCAAGGATAGAGAATTTACTTAGCTCTCCTTTTGTTGTTAATTTATTTATAAAAACACTTTTTATTATCTCTCACAGCAGTTGCTAGATTGAGCTCTAGCTGAGTTTTCAACTTTCTAATTTTCTCTCTACATGGCCTAACAACAGCCTTCTACTCTCCCTGAGTTGCCTGCCTCTTCTTGGAAAGGCCATCAACTCTTTTTTTTTTTTTTCCCTCTGATTTCCAGTGACAGCTCCCTGTTCAGCCAGGCTGGTCTTCTTCCCACATTGGCTCATCTTCTGTCACATGGGGATGGCCTGCTTCTGTGCTTTTAAGGTTTCTTTCTTAAAGTATATCTAGCTTTCCTGGACTCCTTTGTTATTAAGGACTGTCCAAGGTAGAGGTTTTGCTGACCCCCTTCCTCACGTCACCAAGAATTGTGAACTCTGTCATTTTGGGGTCACTATGCCCAAGGCAGCCTCTGACCACCACATGTCCCACCAGCCCTTCTCTGTTAATAAACAGCGGGGCACTGTCCCTGGTAGGCTCACTCACCAGATGTGTCAGGAATTTATCTTCCTCACGCTTCAGGAACCTCCTAGGCTGCCTCTTCACTGTGTGGAGTTTCCAGCAGACATCTGGCAAGTTAAAGTCTCCCACAAGAACAAGGGCTAGCGATCATGAAACGTCAGCCAGTTGCTTATAGACTATTTCACCTGCCTTTCCTTGGTGTAGGCAACATGGAAGACATTTGTGTGATTGTCTAGATCTAGCATGAGAAATGCCAACAGGATCTTGAGAGGCTGAAAGATTTTCAGGAGGTAGCACAATGAAAAATGCACTGCTATTCTTATTACAAGAATAAAACCTAGAAAACCTGTGTTCAGTGGGTATGGAGGGAAGTCCCTTTATCTTATACAAAAGAAGAGTAAGAGGCCACTTAAATGGACTTCATAAATATTCTTTAAGCCTGTAGTGGATGAGCCCCTCAATGAGCCCTGCGTTCATTCGAAAATAGTATGGGGTTTTGCATGGAGGTATGTAGTGCTCACATCTCTGCTCCCTGAAGAAAGTTTCATAGAGGAGCAGAGAGAGAGGAAAGAAAAGAAAACAATTTCTATTCTTGTCTCTTGTTTTTCTATGTAGAATGCATTAGAGAATTGTTAACCTGAAGTGATTAGTTGATTAGACACTGCTGGACATTGTTTGGCCCTGAGGGCCAATAGAATGTACCTGTGTCTAGACTCCCAGCTGAGAGGGAGTCACGAGTTAAGTTACAGTGACAGTAGTTAGATATGATAGCTAGAAGTTAGGATGTAGTTTTAAGAGCTCCTCTTTAAATATATACTAATGTATTGAAATATAGTTATAATAATAAAAAACTATTCAGCCTTCTGAATTGGACTCAGCATCGTCTCTTCCCCACACAAGCCAACCACAACAGAGGTAGGATCTTGAAAACCTCTGACTAATGCAGTAAGGTGATCACAATACTTCCTTCAGGCACGGGGGCAAAGGCTAATTCTACTGAAGAAAAACAAGAACTTTCTTCAAAAATTCACCCTGGGAAATTAACTTCCAGAGACTGGATTTTGGAGACCAAACTTAGAAAAAAACCCAGTAGCATGAGGAGGCAAGCTCACGCTGATATTCTGTGTACTGTGTGTTTTTGTGGCAAAGGAGAGAATATTAGTCCAGAACTTGTGATCTGTCTTTTCGTCTATATCTTTTTTTAACAAAGATCCAAAATAAAAATAAAATTTACTTTGTTATTGTGGCTCTTTACTGTTTGAAATCAAAGACACATGGGTATTCTTAGTTGAAAATTGCATTTAGAACAATTGGAATGAAAAATATTTTTAATTAATGAAAAATTGGAATTAAGAGAAAGAATTTTTTTGTCAATTTTAAAAAGATTTTAAACCTATGCATATTTCAACAGGCTTTCCAAATTAAATTAAGTTTGAGCAGCTGAAACACTTTTAAATAATTAAAGCAATGTATTTTAAGATGTTCTACATTTTTAAAATAAAAGCAATTTAAACTTTTCTCAATTGTATAAATTTAATACTTTATAAAAAAACCATTTGAAGCATTTTTTGGCCCCTCACAATAACTTTAAGTTATTTCAGTGCATTCAAGGTTATCAGCTTCTGCACAGAGCTAGGAAAGCCAAAGCAGAATGTACTTTTGAGGGTTCATCACTCTGTATTTGCATATAACCTCTCCTTGGTGTGTATTGCATATCTTTAGCTGTGCTTGAACTGTGGAAGGTATGAACTGTTTGGTAACTGTAAATGAAAATACTAACTCCCTTTGCTTAAACTATAAAGACTATATTGCATAATCTATAAGTTACAGGATCACTCCCCAGTGATAGTCAAGATCAATATATAAAGAAGTAAAAGGCTTTAATCATGTTGAGAGTGATTTTCAAATGCACTATGTAAACTGTATAGCTATCATTCGCTATGGAAGATTTTGCATTCACTAGTGGCCTTATTCTCAGTGATGAAGGAAATTAGCTTTAGGTATTACACTTAAAAAAAAAAAAAAGATAATCTCCGTCTAGTTAGCTAAATTAATTTTATACAATAAAGCTCCCAAAAAAAGATGGTTTTGTGATGCTTCTCTTCTGAAAGCTCTACCTCCTTGCTCTTGGACTTTTTATGGCTTAATAACATCGCTATGTCATATTCGTTTGTTCTTCCATTGCCTCAAGCAGAAAAAAATAGATGTGAGAAATGCATATATTAGAAAAGGTTCCAGACTGGTATTGGCTTCACAGAAAGTGAATTAATGAGCAAAACTCACCTATGATTGAGCGTCTTTTCTGATTTGATGAGCAAGAGTTATTTAGTTTAGTCAGGGCAGACACAGATGCCTTTAGGCTATTATAATTATCAGTTCATTACCCCAGTGCATGATGGAGATTTGCTCAGACTGGTTCTTGTTCTGTTCCAGTTTCAGCATGATAGGAGGGCTAGACCACCTCTTCTACGAGGAAAAGCTAAGGGAATCAGGATTGTTCAGCCTGGGGAAGAGAAAGCTTCAAGGTGAACTAATTGCTGGCCTTCCAGTACCTGAAGGGAACCTACAGGAAAGCTGGAGAGAGGCTTTTTGACAAGAGCATGTAGTTATAGGAAAAAGGGAAATGGTTTTAAACTGAGAGTAGGTTTAGATTCAGTATTAGGAAGAAATTCTTTACTGTGAGGGTGGTGAGGCCCTGAAACAGGCCAATGCCCCATCCCTGGAAGTGTTCAAGGACAGGCTGGATGAGACCCTTAGCAACCTGCTCTAGTGGAAGGTGTCCCTGCAAGGGGCTTGGAACTAGATGATCTTTAATGTGCCTTTTAACTCAAGGTATTCTGTGATTCTGTGATTTGAACCTGGAAGACAGAATTAAGATTCTGAAAGAGACACCACTTGGTGACCTACTTGAAATGGTTTCACTAACTAGTTGATGATTCCTCCCACCATCTCATAAAGGAGCTGCCTTCCTCCAGCAAGGCAACTGCTAAGTCTGGTGGCTCATGTTTTGAAATGCTTTGCCTTGTAGGTCTGGCTGAGTTGGGATGAGTTGGGATCTCTCTGGCTGAGAAGGTGATTTGTATCACCTAATTCTGGGCAAGTGAGGTCTATATGTCTATATCTGAAGTCATCAACTAGGGTTCTCTTTACAACCAAGGGTTTTTTAGGTTATGATCCTTCTGTAGTTTTTGTAGGGGACTGCTGCAGGATGAGATGAAACTCACCCTTGAAGGCAATCATCATGCTTAGGTTAGATCTTGGCATGTACATATAGTCAGACAACTCTCACTCAACATGTATCTTTTTTTCCATTAAAAACCAGAAAGTTATCTCAAGGTATGAGGAGTGTCTGGCCAAGACTTTCCTTCCCTTTGAAAATCATTTGATGGCTTATTTTTCTTCATGAGAACCAAATCCCTCTGCAGTCCTTGTTCTACTCTTTCATCAGGAGTTCTCATGAATATATGAATTTCTGTGTTCTTGGGGAGTTTGATCATGGTCACCTCTCTACTTTGCTTTTGTCTGGTTAGCTTTTTGGCTTATGGTTGTAATGCGTCATTTTACCTTGCTGTTGTAATTGGAGAGGGTAAAAAGGATGCAATGATTTAAAGACAGATATGCTTCAAATTATAAATCTCACCAAGGTCCCCATCCTTCTGATACTCATAGGCGTCCCTATAACATTTTACTAGTTTTCTTCTGAAACTGTAAGACAGTTATTTTTTCTCAGTGAGATTGAATGCTGAGGGACCACATATTGCTAAAAGGAGATTTATGGCTACATTCCAACTGATACTCATTTTGTTGACACCACGTTTTACAGATGCATTGTGAAATGCTGTTTAAATTTTCTGTACTGCCTTCACATTTTCAAAGAGCTTCAGTTACCATCAGCTCTGGACTCCATTCTACAAGCTGTCTGCTCTAGTTAGGGTTTCTGTGTGTTGAGTCTTTGATACCACTCAGAGCCAAGCAAGAGTTATAGGAACTTTTTACAGTCAGAAGTAACATTGGAATCTGTCACACAAATGGTTACTTTTGACATTTAAAAAGCGTCTCTTGGAGATTTCTTCAGGTGCTATTGTTGTGCACCCCAGCTGAAAGGAATATGAAAAGTTTTCATCTGCTTTGACAAGTGCTTGTGGTTATGTTTTCTTTGTTTCTTGCCTTCCATCTAACACATTTTAAAATGCATCATATTTTGCTCTGCTGCATCTTCCACTTACATCCAGCTCCCCTTTGTTTTGTTGACTACTCAGTTTACCACTCCGAGGAGACTAAATGCTACAGGAGCCACTCCACTGACTTCACAGCTTCTGGCTAATGGAATGCTTTTGACCATTTAATATACTCAAACATTACATAATGTGAGCTTTCCCATGAATAAGCATTAGAAAAATACTTTTAATGCCATTTCAGGAGCTGGGGTGTAGATTAAATATCCTCACATATCCTTGAATACAGGAATTACCTTATTCATTTAGTCTTCTATTTTTACATTTAAAGGAACAACTGTAGTTTGGCACAGTATAATAAAGCATTGGTGTTTCCAGCCTAAAAGAAGAAAGAAAAAAAGGAATTCCTTATCCTTTGGTCCCCTCCTCGCCCCACTTAATGAATGCTATTATAATAAAACATTAACTTGTAGATGAAGAATGTACATTTGATTATTTTCTAGAAAACTTAGTTTTGAGAATTTTTTCTCTGACAGAGGTAGAATATTTTTAAATAACTACAAAAGAACTGCTTGAGGCAGGTTGAAGCCAGTTAGTTGTCACTCTAGATGAACAAACATTTAGCCAAATTAGTTTCAAAATTGAGTGATGAAAATGTGAGAGATTCTTCTTAGCAATTCTGTATGATTCACTCGATGTGTTAGTGGGGAATTCAGAGAAATAACTAATGTTTTACCTTTAACTCTAGACTGCACCAGAGCGACTTAAGATTCACTTACTTTAAACATTTTTACAATTTTAGCTTACATTTTATATTTTATATATATACATATATATATATGTTTATGCACTTCACTGCTAAATGAAGGGCAGCATGGAACTAAGCTATTATTTTTATCTGATCAGAACAGTTTTGTTATTTTCAGATGCTAAGTTTTTAAGGCATAGATGAAACCTGTACAGATGCTCCATATAGATCAAATCAGAAAGTTGTATTTATTTTGCTTTTAAAGCTAAGGACCAAGAAAACTGGGGTGGAGGAGGTATGGTGGAGAAGGACACAGGTAAAGATGAATTGTGTCTTAGGACTAAAATTTACGATAAATTGGTAAAATGCAGGCATAAAAATTGCAATGAGTATTCTGAAAGATACAGTCATATATAAGCAGAAGTAATAAACATAATAATGCAGAATGAAATTAAGGAATAACAGTAAAATAGGATAGATTAAATGGAATGTGTAACTGTAAACAAGCATATTTATATGACATGTTGGTAGGCATACTAAACACTTTCTGGAAGGAGAATGCCTAAGTAAAAAAAGTATTGGAGTGACAGAATAGAGCTGTAAAGGACTGATGTTATGTCTTAAAGTAATTTTGGATTCCAGGAGACAAAGATAAATATTCTGAGAATCCTGGGGACATTCTAAGAACAGTCTTTGAAGACTGAGGCTGAATGCAATATCCAAGTGATGTGTCTTTAACAAAAGGATCAAAATAATCCATCTATCTGTGATTTGATAAATTGCCCAGTTATCTCCACTAATTATGTTGATTGACACTGCTTATATCTGGAATACAAACTGCTTCAACACAACATATTAAAAGGTCATATTATATGTCAAAAAAGCATTTTTCCCCTCACCCTCCTCCCTACATGGAAACATCCCAAACTGTCATAATTAACAGAGTGAAAGAGGTGAGGCTATTAAAAGTAATAGTCGCACTTCAAAAAGCATAGTCCTGTATGATACATAAAATTAAAAGAAATAGAAATTCTTGCAAATTTAGTGCAGCATCATATGGCAGACCTAAAGAGATTCAGAGGAATAATGTGCACAAGACCCAAAAATTATTCATAAAAACACATTAGACAGGAATTCTTTCAGAGAGTACTGGATATAATAAAAATGGAGGAGTGCAGAAAAATTAGTAACAATGCAAAGCCAAATGGCCTTTGTGTTGATCATTGCTGTGGTAGAACATAAAGAAGTTCTCATTTCAAACACTTTTTCAATAGTCATTGAACCTCAAAACATTTTGCTGCTACTCCATTAGCAATAGAAGAGATCTCAGAATAAATAAATATAATTAATAGTGTCATATCATCAAGGTCATATATTATTCACCTAAGTTTAAACTAAAATAAGAAACTGCCAAACTGTCATCATGATTTCTAATTTACAATTTTTGAATTACAATTTTTATAATGTATATGAAAACTAAAAAATAGTTTAGCCTTCATCGCAAGTGCGACATGGCGCTTGAAAAGAGGCTCCATATGTCTGGAGAAACACTTCCAGGAAACCTACCTTCCATACTGACAAAAACGATTGAAACTGTAGTCATAAATATGTGCATCTATGAAGAAAATAAAATGTAGTTTCAGTGTTCTCTAAGAGGCATGGGATGTGCAAGTAGAAGTGACTGTGTTGCTAAAGCAAAAAGGGTAAAAATGTAAAATCTTTAGAGATTAGCAGAAGTAAAATCTTTAAAAGTAGGAAACGAAGGATAAAAATAAAGAATTCATGTTCAAAGTGGGGAGTATTCGCCAGTGGAACTCTGAGGGGATTGATGTTGATGCCTGTGCTGTTCAGCAGAGTCATTAGTATGGAAAGGGGGCTGAAATCCAAGGGTGCCAAAGTTTGCTGATGTACTGACAGGTTGGAGAAACCACTCACAGCACTGCATTACTGAGTGATAAAAAGACAGATACAATCCAGTCTGAAGAAAAGTAACATGTAGGAAAACCTTCAATATGCATATTACACTGTAGTGAGTGGCTGCTATTTCTCAGAAGAGGAATTGCAGTACAAACGTGGGTAGATCTCTTGGAATATCCCAGCAGTCAGCAGTGGGATGAATAGCAAGCAGAGTGTTGGAAAGGAGGAGGGCAAAGCAGCATCAATTCACTAAGCCCTTACTGAGCACAAGTCTGCCAGTGGAATAGTGCATGTGGTTCTGGCCACCCCATCTCCAAAGGGTGCAGTAAAACTACAAGATTAAAATATTTCCACTAGGAAAAGTGAGGGAAGTTCAAGAGGGAAATAATAAATAAAACTGCCAAATATGTGAACAGGCTGAACCGGAAATGTTACTCGTCTCTGGAAAATATTCATGACAATCACCACTCAGATCGTAGCATGGAATTCAGGGGCACCAAAACCCTTTAAAGAAAAAAAAGTGAACTATTTTTGGATGACAAAAGCTCACAGATTTCAGTGATTACATAAACTAATGGAAGAAAATAGGAAGGATGGGTGGAAAGAAGGTCCTATTTACATGTGTTGATTTGAATGCAGTCTTCAGCCCTGAAGATTTCTAACCCAAAGACTACAGCACTCAAAGACGGCATCCTAGGACAAGTATTGTTTGTATTTACCCTTTCTTATTTCAGCTGCCAGTTACTATCAAAGCTCTGGCTGTGAGCTAGGTGGACCTTTGCCCTCACACTGTTTAGCTGGTCTCATGTCTTGGCAGTGGAAGCTTGGGATATTGACATAGCATTTCTCTGGAACAGGAGTGTGAAAAGTAATATGTAACTTATTTAACTAAAGGCCAAGAGCCAGAAGAGGCAGCCAACAGAATAAGCAAAGCTCCACTATAAGAAGCTCACGGACTTTCCTCCTCGTGCTTGCCTATTAGGTTGTTGTAGAACTGCCACTTCTGAAAATGAAAATAATTGCCACATCATAAAATAGCCTACTGCATGTAAATCATTGTTCTACTGGCAACCAGGAAATCCATTAGGAGAAGTGACTGTGTCAGCTGAAAATCAGGTAGGTGGCAGCTCAAGCTTGGTGCAGTCTTCCCTACTTTCAGTACAGTGAAACAGGCTGGATTTTCAAGATCCTTGTGATTAAGCATCTGCAAATTGCCTCTGGGAGCTCTGAATCCTTTCCCCATTCATTGCTACTGGTGAGCACAGAGACTTGTGTCTTCAGTGCCTTCTCCTGACACCAAAGCCCATTGGCATGATCTTTTTCACAGGGAGATACATATTTGTATTTTAGGGAAGCACAGGGTTAGAAGTGGAAAATGGTTTTATCTACCCAGAGGATGATCGTGTGTGTGAAACCCCCCCATGAGGTACCTGGGGCTGAAAAGTCAGGAGCTGAGAGATGTGTGGCTGTATGGTTGGGTGGCCTCTGCAGGTGGTCAGAGCAAGCCTTAGCCTAAATGTCTACCTGGAGTATTTTATTGCGGAGAAAATGCAGTTGAACCCAGAATGGGAAGAAATAATGTTGACTCCAGTTCAGAAGGCTGAATCTTTATTATATCTATATTATAATACATTAATATACTATTTAAAGAGAGATACTAAAACTACGTACTACGTTTCTAGTTACCATATCTAACTACTCCTCTAACTTCACTCCTGACTCTCTCCCTGAGAGAGTCCAGACACAGGTGGATTCCATTGGCCATCAGGGCCAAACAATTCTCACCAGTATCCAATCAACCAATGACTCCAGGTAAACAATTCTCCAGTGCATTCCACATGGGAGAAACAAGGGACAGAAATAGAAATTGTTTTCTCTTTCTTTGCTTTCTGCTCCTCTATGAAAATTTCCTGAGAGAGAGAAGAATGTGGGTACCACAGTATTTCTTGTCTTCCTTCCTTCCATAGGAAATTAAACTAAAGCTTGTAAAATAAAAAGCTGGTGCAATCACAGGGATGCCCTGTTCACTGAAAAAAACATTTGTATCCTGTATAATTAGTTTTGTTCTGCAGCCTCTGTTGTCTATGGTAGAGAAATAGCTGTTAGAGGAACAAAGATTTTACTAACACAAGACATAAAAATTTGCTCTTAATCAGTAAAATGCAGATCACATATTCTGGGAAATGTGAGATCTGATGGCAGAATAAAAAAGCCCTAAGTTTTAATGCATCCAGCCTATAATACAGTTAGGACTAGTTAGAAGAAACCCGGATTATTTAATTTTAGTTTCAAGTAAAATCTCATATTCTGTCTTTCGTTTCACTTTATAAAAATTTCTGAAAATAAACTATTTTCTTTATGTAGTGCCACAGAAAGTTTTGATTTTGGAGTATTGGTCTTTTGTGGTAGAAAGACATTTTGTTGTGAAGTTCTAGATCTGCTGTATTTATGCATGTAGCAGATGTGTTTTTCTCTAATTTTGAACTCTTACCCTGAATGTGTTTCCCTGAAGTATTAGACTGTTCAAAGCCACCAACTAATGATTTCCTGCCATTTAGAAAAGTAAAGAGGGGACATCATTATTCATACATAGTCATTGTGTATACAAAACCATAGAATCATTAAGGTTGGAAAAGACCTCTAAGATCACTGAGTCCAACTGTCAAACTATGCAGCCATTTAAACTCCTAAGTGCAGCATGCATGCCTCTAAAGTTAGGATAAAGTATGATAATTTCTTAACAGAATTTTCAAACATATTTAAGATTTTAGCAGAGGAATATATCTTTCCTTCAGGGATGGGTATTGAAATGTTCTCTCTAAAAGTTACTTTTATTAAATCCTAAAGACTTTTCCATAAAAATCTGCAAACCTGGGGTTGCATGCAAGTCTCTTTTCAAAGTTTGTACATTAGAGTGCTAAGCATACAAAGCTAAGTAGCCAGTAACCTTAATAAAAGGTTAACAAAATGTTAATGCAGTGTTTTAGTATTGAAACACAGAGCTTATTTCTTTCTGAGGACTGTATTACCCATTCCTGCTAGATGACAACTTTAAATTGAAACCAGTTTCAGTCTACTAATACATTATATCTTTCTTTTTAGAAAGCTGTCTAACTAGAAAATAGACTGATTAAAGAAAGCTGTGGTATTAATATCCTTTAAGGAAATAGTCCTGTATGGTCAGACCCCTGTACAGTCACCTGTGCTAGCAACATTGAAAGTACAGCAGAGCTGGAGGCAGTGTTGGGAGAGCTTGCCAGTGGGACTTGCCAGTGTCCCCCTGGACTATTTACTGGGGATGCTGGAAGAGAAGAGGCAAATTTGCCCTGCATGAGGTTGACAAGTCGTTGTTTCTTCTGGGATCCCACCGAGTATCACAGCACTGTTCTGACCCATGCAGACCTGCAACTCCCTCCAGCCTCACATGGGAGTCTCTGGTACTGAGTTGCTGTATTACATATTCCGTAGTGTCACTGGTAGACCAGAAAAAAGGCAAAAAACTAATCCCTTTCCTGAAAAAATGTAACGGACATGTTTTTTAATTTGTTGATGGAAGAATTACTTTGAAAGCTGTACATAAAGTGATGCCTGACATCATATTTTATATTACATGGCATATTTTTGTTCTTATTCTGTCTTTTCTGTTTTATGAAAACCTCAATGTTTACAATTTTATTGAAACACTGCAGCTATTATTCTGTGGTTTGATTTTTGATTTAGACTAAGTGATTGATTTCCTAGATTGATATTTAATGAATCACAAGAGGTACATTCTACTTTTTAGTGCACTACAGTATGAAAGTTAAACCTTAGTTATTTTAACAGCTAGATTTGTCTTCTTCTGGGACTTTCAGCCAAATCACTTGGATTCAGCCAAATCACTTGGAAAATTCTGCAGCAGAACAGAGGGTTTCTTGCCTTATGTTGAGTGGAATTATTGGAAGGCCAATGTTGGATTCTGCTGTGCTTTCTCACTGTTAAAAACTCCTTCCTTCTCCCTAATACATGATTTCCTTATGACCCTAAAAATATTTTTTGCTCCTGATGCTCAGTTCTCAGGATCTGAACTTCTAGCAGGAAAAACTGACTGTGGTTGAACCAAATCTCCAGCCAGGCTTGCCATTACCTGGCATTGAATCCTGGATATGGTATAAGAACAGCAATAGGCCTCAAGCTGCTAAAGCAATCCTACAAGAATGGTGGAAGGAAGTTGGTGTTTGTTTTATGATAAGCCTTACCTTATAAATTTCCATTTTCCAAAATTTCATATCAAAGCATCCTATCAAGGATCCATAACTAGCAGACACAGAGGTGGTAGTTCCACCTAACTGCTGGGAAAGATTACATGCTTTGGTCTCATTTTGGTTTATTTGATGGGCTAGAGACTGGTGGGAGATAAAGGAAATTATGAAATTGTGGTTGATGACATTGGCTGAGGTGTGTTAGCAGGAAGATTTAACTAGATTTTGGTGGAAACATGTCTGTTTTGAGAAAAACTTGGAAGAGGAAGGTGCTTCCTCTTGGAAGAGGCTTTAAAAAAAGCATGGATATTATTTCTAAGATTAGCTTTGTCTAGACTTTCTGATGTGGATTTAATTTATATGTATACATCTTCTAGCTTCCATACTCTACTGTCAGAAGTATTAAGTGAAAGAAAGCAGAGTAGAAATTCAAAGCCTTTTAATAGATTTTCTGTGAAAAAATGCTTGTTTTAACTTCCCTGTCAAAAGATCCAATTTGCTAGATTTATTGGCCAGTTTTGCACATTAGTCCTCCAAAGTCCTGCAGGATCCAAATATTAAGTAGAGAAAGGGAAAATTTTAAGAGTCTTCAGATTTTTAATTTCCCTGTGACTAGCCTACATCTGGGACAAACAGCGCTGGCAAGTCTCCCAGCAATATGAGTAACACACTTTGGCTCCTGTCTGCATTTTTCAATTAAGTAACCCACCAGACCCCTGTGTAACCTCTGTCCAACTCTCACTGCATATCTGTTCCATTTTATTGCAGCAGACACTCCTCCATCCTTTTTCACATCTCCCATAGCAACTTGAATTTTACATATGGACATAAGAAAGGGGGGAAAGCAACCAGTTGGAAGTGAGTATTCCCCTAGCAGTCTAAAAATGATGCAAAATCTGTAGCTTCTTTTATCTCTATGGCAGAATTGCCTGAAACAGGGCCCAAAATTGAATGCTCAGCCTGGGGACATTGGCTTCAGCAAATAGTTCTTGAATGATACATCTGGTCGATTCCTTTCAGGATTAATTTTGCTTTACAAGACAAATTCTTAATATATTTTTTCTCTCTTTTGTATATTGCTTGCAAAATCTGATTTACTAAAAAGGGGCAAGTGCTAACAGTTTTGAAGATGATCAGTACATTGTTTTCATTGAAATAGTTTTGTTTAGGTTATTTGTCCTAACTGAAATTTAAGGTGGCAAATTAAGTGTAGTAGCTCCTTCCAGCTGCTATTCCAGCTTATACATATTCTGTTTTACTTTCTAAAATTAGAATATTTTTGTAGAAAATTACTGCTCTTTCTTAGGGTAGGTGAAAAAGTTTGGTATAAAAATTGTAGCAAGAAAATAACAGGAAATACACATTTCTCCAGAAAATGGGGACTGCCTTTACAGATGTTCTTGTATGTACCATACATTGTCTGATTTTAAAGACTTTCAAGTGGAATTGAATTGAAGTTTTCACAAGTGCTGTATCACAACACCTTACTCTGCTCCGGGTTCTGTTGCTTGCATGGTCCCTGCTAACTCTCTTGTCTCTGCACACTGTCGGTGGCACAGAGTAGTTCCATTCTCTGTAAATGGCAGTCAAGAGATCTTTTATCCATCCCAGTGCTCCTACAGGACAGGCCTGTGAAGGAGCAGATCTAGCCATGAATATGTGAGCTGATAGTGCAGATCGTGTTTATGCATGGATGGATTTGGCCACTGAACTGAGCAGCATGGTAAATACTGCGGTTTTGTTGTGTCTTCTAACAGAAGGTCTTGAAGTGCTTGCTCATGGCTTGGGTAATCTCCACAAGTCACAGCAGTTCTATCAATTATAAAAGAGAACATTATGTTTTACGGTGAGATCATTATCTCTTACTGTAAGACATGCATTTTGACTTTAACATTTGTGTCCCAGCCTTGTTTTTGTGAAAAACTCAGTGATGCAGAACACCAGGTACAAGCTGAGTGTCGCAGTTGCCAAGCCATTTGGCTTGATGGTAGAAGTGTGCATGGTTCAACAGGGAAGCCATCAGATATTAATGTGAGACAGTAAGGTTGGTCATATATGGAAGGCACTAAAATGATCATAATCCCTGTTAATAAATTAATGCACATTTCTGTGCATTCTTTTTTACCTGCTTCATCAGAGTAGTAATAGAGATGGGAAATAGAGGTCAAGGATTCTTCTGGGAAAAATATCAATATGCTATTGAAATTTATTCTGATGTCTTGTTTAGGCTTACAGTCGCAGTACAAATACATAAAATAGGGTTGGAAGGGATCCTAAAGATTATCCAGTTCCAATTCCCGTGCCATGAGCAGAGACACCTTCAAGAAGACCAGGTTGCTCTAAGCCCTGTCCAACCTGGCCTTAAACACTTCCGGATCTGAGGCAGCCACAAGTCAGCCTAGAGGGAAATTAAAAAACAAAATCACAAGATGTTAGAAATCATAAAAATGTAAACAGTTGAAACTTTCAGAAATAGAGATAATTGGTAACTCTGCTTAGTGTTCTAGATTTTGACAGCTTAAAACACTGTTATACTACAGTTTTCCACTGACAGGTGAAAGAATGAAGTCCAATCAAATATATTTCTGTTTGCTGCATTTGTGATTTTGTAAACTTGACACCACAAAGAACATTTTTACAGTTATACCAGTTTCTAATGCTTGCCTTTGAAATTGTTGACCTTTCGCAGTGAGATTGCCTGCATCACAGATTCGTGATACACTATCCTTCAGGAAAATTATGTATTAGGAGAAGTGGTGGTGATGCTACCCATAGTGAGACCATGAGGCCATATCCAATATGGCAAAGCATGGAGGAAAACTGATCTGTTTGTGTGGGAAGGAATATTGAAATGATAATTTCAGAAAAAGCATTTGAAATGTGCTGATACTTGGCTGGGATGTGAATGCTGAGCAGCTTCTGATATGCCACAGCCAAACCACAGAAAGAAGCATGATCTGCCATTTTGCAGTACCCCTCCACTGAGCACATGGCAGCCTCCTAGTGTCATTTTTTTTAGAGGACATCTTGCAAAAAAAAAAAAAATTTATGGTCCCTGTTAAAGCAAATTGAGAAAATGCAAGCATACAGTTCTTTCGGTATCCTGTGAAAAGAATTACAGTTGGTGCATGATATGTAGATGCAGTTCCATCTACCAAACCCAAAATACAGTTCAGATAAAAGGTATTTGTCTTTGTGGTGTTATTGTAGCAGTTGCAGCACCTGCCCTCCCTTCCTTGGACCTTGTGCTTCATGATTTAGGGCATCATATGTGATCCAAAAAGATCCTTTGTCCTCATTTTTACAATGTATTTTGAACTTGTCTCTACATGCATTCCCTAAATATTTTCAGGTTCTTTTTTTCATTTGTGCTATGCTGTGCAATGCTAATAAGCTATATGTGGCTCTAATACTGCACTTTTTTTTTTTTTTTTTTTTTTTTTTTTTTTTGGAAG
>VXBC01009563.1:33725-175438 GCA_013399945.1 Ploceus nigricollis
TTTTTTTTTTCAGTAGAAGGATTCTTAGCTAGGATTAGCTAGGATTCTTATGTAGTTTTGCAATACTAACAACTGGCTTAATCAGGTTAGGACTAAAATTGGAAAAATTGCCATTTGCCATCCAAGTCAGGTATATACAGAGAACACACTGCAGTGCACAATGTAGTATGGATTTATGGACTAAACTAAAATACAGCCTAAAAAAAGAAAGGGAATGGACCCTTCTGCCTACTCACCTCCCTCCTCAAAAGTACAGAAATACCTTTTTAATAAGAACAGCAATCCCACAGAGCTTGGTCATAAGTCTATGCTGTTAGAAATGAAAAGGAGCAGCAAGCACCACCAGGACAGTTTTCTTATTCTTGATGTGCACACTTTAACACAGCAATAAGAAGTCAAAAAAGCAAAAGATTGAAACAGAAGACACAGGTATCTATTGAACTGATATTCAAAAATCCCGTGTTGTAACCAGTGTAAAATGTAATCTGTTTCTGTTGTTCATTGCCATTCATCATTTCAGCAAATGAAAGTTCATTTTCACAGTATTTTGTATGGTTCTCATATGTGTTTGCAATTATTTGATTTATATTTGTTTTCAACTGTAATTTCAAATGTATAAAATGGCCCCAAATCTTTTTTCTTGTCTCTAGCCACTTTGTGTTGGAAGAGCCAACAAAATTGTGGCAACAACAACAAAACAAGTAATTTTGGATGTAAGGTCTGTTTGCTTTGAAAAAGATTTGTATGTTGGTGTATCAAAATGTTCCCAGATCTGCTTCCTTTCTTGTTTTCAAGAGAAATTATTCTGAATTAGGAGGCTTGAAAATCAGATCAAGGGGAAGAAGTTTGTTCAGACTACCTCTATTGCAGGTTCAGTTAGTAATTACAACATTCCATTGTGGTCTAGAAAAATGTAAATTCTTTGTTTTCTGTGCATTATTTAATCAGGTCTTGCTGTTGTTTACTGCATGACTGAGATCAAAAATGCCATTGATAAATTCAGAGAATAAGACAGTGATTCACACATCCCTTAGCTCAGATTAGGTGAAGGAGAAGAGCACACTGAACTGAGAATTAAATATGATGTAATGTTTGGCAACACTTCCACGATGTATTGTTCCTAAGTAATCTAATTTGATTTACAGTAATTCAGTGGAAATATAATCTATTTGTCAAGGAATTGTCTTTTAATTTATAGTTTAGCATGAAATATGTGACATCGGAGAATGATTTTGATTCGGTAAGCTCACGTTTGTGCAGCAACAAAAGAAGAAAATGTTCCTTAAACAGAGAAACAGAGACATAGTGGGGAGTTACCTGGAAGTTACTGGAGTTACAGTGGAGTTACCTGGAAGGAGCAACTGCTTTCCTCAGGTCTCCAGTGGGTCCCAGGCTGGGCTGTTTCAGAGATCCTCCTTCCAGCCTGAAGACTAAATTTTTAAATATCTCTCTCTGATTTCGAGCATGCTTAATTCACAGAATCACAGAATATCTGAGTTGGAAGCAGATTAAGGGATCCTGTTAATGCTCTCATTTCCCTAAGTTTTGGCACACTATCTCATTGCTCATCACTGGACAGCCTGGTTTTGTTCCTTTCCCTTCCAAGCTCATTTAAAGCTTTGTCATCCAGCCTCACTAGCTCCTGGGCTAGAGCTCTTCTTACCCTCTGAGACTGGTGCATCCCAGCAGCTGTCACTGGACCACATGTTGGAGTAGATTATCCCATGGTCAACAAACGCAAATTTTTTCCACTGACACCAACCTTGAAGCCATGCATTGACCTGATGGATCTGCCTATTCCTATCAAACTAGTGGGTTTCCTTGCCTCTGATAGCCCTTCTTTCCAGGTTTACACTCTCTTGATTCATTTGCTTTCTGAGAGAGACAAGGGAATCTGTATGTAAGAGCCTCATGGCAAAGTACTGCTTAGAGAGCAATAGAAATAAAGCTGTAGTCTTATAATTATATTTTAATAGCTTACTTTTTATTTTAAGGTACTTTGACCTAATCCCAAAAGTTATGCAAGTCACAGTATCCAGTGTAGCATTGTTTTCAGCTCTTAGCAGGTGGTTTTTAAAGCCCTCTTTATATGATACATGGGGCCCACATAGTAAAGTCAATAGTAAGACAGGATATAATTTAGACTTCAGCTTTTCCTCTCAGTTTGAAATAAAATGATTACATTTCAGGAAAGTCTAAGGAAAGATTTAAAGTTTTATATCAAAAGTTGAATATTTTCTTTTGTTGTACCCTCTTCTTTTAAAGAACATGGTATTCATTTAAAATAATGCTTGTTCTGATGTATTTGAAAAGGCACTACTCTGAATTAAAAAGAAATTCATAAAGTATGCATGTATGGGAGGGGAAGATTGCCTCCTTCACTGGAGCATTTAGTCAAAGGGTTTTAATGAAGCCCATTCTGCTTAATTTGATAGAATGAGGTACCTGCAAAGACAAGCTGTAAATAACAGATGGCCAATGGCGTTTACAGAGCAGCCATTCACGTGACAAAATCTTCTGGGGCTCCTCTCCACAGGCAGGTGATAAAGTGATATTGTAGTCTCTGCTTCAGACTGGAAAATGGTCCTTGATTGTCTTTAAACCCATGAAAAGTAGTTCTAGGCAATAGCTCCACATAATTAGAGTTCTGGTAATCCTTGTAACCCTTGTGATGCCTTTCATTTCTTGTACCCTAAAGTTATACAAGGGTAGAGGCCACTTGTAGCATACAAAGTTGTAAAGCTGACATGGGACTCAAAAATAGGCAGAATATCCCAGATATGAATAGAGTAAGAAGTGAGGAGTAAGATAAGAACAGAATAAATTTGTTGTGTGATAAGGTAAGGTTGCTTTAACTGTTGATATTTGTGGGGCTGCTTTACCAAGGATGCCCTGGGCACATTTTTTAAAAGAATTACCTACTAAATGGAATTCCTGGAAATATACTAAATATTCCAAAATATCCTAAAAGCAGATGTGTGTCTTGTAGGCTGATGTTCATCACATCAGCCAAATGAACGGAGGACTTCTTTTTCCAGAAGCCCTCAGAAGAGTCTAAAAATAAGCTTGCTGTAGCTAAGTAGACTGCTCTCATGCTTGTTAAAATGAAGACTGCAAAAACTGTTACTTTTACTTAAGGGGAGAGTATTACTGAACTAGCAAGTTGAAATTTTCTCATGATGTTATTGCAGAAAAAAAAGCTAATTTCTTTCAGTATTTTCTTCTGGGAAAAAAATCTTCTACCTGTTCACACAAATGAATACTACTGTCTTAAGGCAACACTACCAACATTGTTTTACATTCATTTGCCTAGTATCAGTGGTGCTCATTTTCACATGTGAACACCTGGCCTTGGGAACCTAGGTGAACATTGCCTCATTGGCCTCCACACTACCAGTTAAATAGACAGACAGTAACAACTATTGAGCTTGATTGAGGATTCAAGAAGAACAGGGGCTCATGGTACAGAATGGTGAAGGTCTGTTTTCAACTGAAATGACTCTTACGATGGGATGAATTGTTAATGTGTTTTTATTCCAGAATTCTAGAAGAACTGATGTGGTGGCAGAATTAAGACGACAATTAATGGCTGCTGAGGAAGAAGAAAGTTTATCATATCCTCCTCTCAATGTAACCATTGGAAATTATACATGCATCCTTTTTTATGCTAGTAATTTTAGCCTTAAAGCCAACAGTTCAGTTTTAATAGATTTGACAAATGCAACATTTTTAACACAGAATGTGGATATTTCTGCCTCTGAGTGCTCAGACAGCAACACAACGTGAGTAGCATAAGAACTTTCATGTCATAATACATGGAATTGTGAAAATTTTCAGAAATATTACAATGTAAAATCAGTGCTATTTTAATTTTTTTCTTCTAAAGCATCCAAAATTTTAAAAAATGTATTCTTAGAAGAAAAAAAGTTAAGACCACAAAAACTGTTCAGATGAGGCCTGTTATTGTCATGATTTTTCTCTTCTTATGTTCCCCACTTCCTTGTTTGGCTGTATTTGGTCCAAACAGGTTTCCCTGTGCCTGAGCTCACAATCACAAAAATCTCCACTGGCATTAATGTGACCCTAATTTCATTCCCTTGAAGGGGAGTATTGCCAGTTACAAGGTAGTAACTCAGCTAGAAGTACATTAATGAAACATGATCTCTGTTTTCCTTTACTTTGAAGCACCTGCTCTTGGGTAAATAAAACCCAGGAAATATTTAGTCATATTTTTCTATGTACTGAACCTTTGCTATATGACTTTTGTAATTGCCTACTGATTTACAATTTATCCCTCAAATTGAAATGTCACAATGATCTAATTAAAGCTGACTACTCTAACATTAAAAATCTGTTTCTTATTCTTAGACTGTCTTTAAAATACACAAAACCAGTGAATGGAATCAGCAGCCTAGAGATAAGGTAACTTACGATTTATTTTAAATAGGTCTTTTGTGTTTTACAATACCTGTTAATAAATTTGGAACAAAAATAGGGAAGAAGTTAAATGAAAATATTTTTAAATTTATTATTTGCTTTCTCTTCTGAAGAGTCATGATGCAGGAAAACAATAATACAGTCTTTATACAGAAAATATATTATTATGCTCTGGTAAAGTTTTGAAAAAATGTTGTAGGCAAACATCCATACTGTAAGGTACTGGTATATGCAGCTTTCTTTACTAATGGGATCATTCTGCAGTCCTCTCAGGTAAATCTAACTGTGATTTGTAAGGACTTTGAGGGGTTGAAGTCTACCTGCATGGCCAGGGCTGTATTGAGTCCTAATGTGGATTGCCAGTGCACTCTGTTAATGCTAGCTTGTGGTTAATGACGGGTGCAAAAAGTTTTAAAGTCTTTACTGCTCCATGGATGGAGACAAGACCATATTTCTCCTACCATGGCAAAAGGGAAGAAAAGCTAGGGAATTGGAAGACCAGGGAAGAAAAATCAAAGGGAGAGTCATAGAATTGTTTACATTGAAAAATATCTCTGTGACCATTGAATCCAATCTTTAACCCAGAGCTGCCAAGTCCACCACTAAACCATGTCCTAAGTGCAACATCTCCTAAATATCTTCAAGGATGGAGACTCAGCCACTTGCCTGGGGAACCTCTTCCAAGGCCTGGCAACCCTTTAACTGATGAAATTTCTCCTAATATCCAACCTAAACCTCTCCGGTGCAATTTGAGTCCATTTCCTCTTGTTCTGTCTTCTTCCTTTGGAGAGGAAACTAAACCCCACCTCACTAAAACCTCCTGTTACGTCGTTGTAGAGAGTGATAAGGTCCCCCCCTGAGCTTTCTCACCTCCAGGCTAAACACCTCCAGCTCCCTCAGCCACTCCTTGTGCCACAGGACCTGTGCTCCAGCCCTTTCAACAGCTTTGTTGCCCTTCCCTGGACATGCTCTGGTACCTCAATGTCTTTCTGTTAGTGAGGGGCCCAGAACTGAACACCAGATTCGAGGTGCGACCTCACCAGTGCTGAGTGCAGGGTGACAATCACTGCCCTGGTCCTGCTGGCCACACTATTGCTGATACTGGCCAGGATGGCATCAGCCTTCTGGCCACCTGGGCACAGGCAGGGTCATGTTTGGCTGCTGTTGACCAGCACCCCCAGGTCCTTTTCCACCAGGTATCTTTGCAGCCACTCTGCTCCCAGCCTGTGGTGCTGCCTGGGGTTGTTATGACCCAAGTGCAGCACTTGGCGTTGTTGAACCTCATACCATTGTCGCTGGCACATCAATCCAGCATCTCCAGATGAATGCTCAAATGAATAAATGCCATTATTTACACTGAGACAGAAAGACATTCTGTGTTAAGGTAAAAGGATCCCTGAAGAACTTGTCTTGAGGAGAGTCAGTGATGTGTTTGGAGTGGTATTCAGAGTGCATAGAGACACTTGTAGTCAGTATCCGAGATCATGACAGGTGGCACAAAACCAGACATACATCTCCCTTCTCCCTCAACCAGCTAGAGCCTTGTAAGAGAACATACTGTACAGATAAGATTGCTGTTAGTGTAGTAATTTTACTCTTTTGACTATTGAAGTTAGCAGTGTACAGGATCCCTGGGACTTGTCCTTGGTGATGGTGTCAAGCATGCCTTGGTCTCAGTAATGTAAATTATCAAAGAGACATGTATTTCCCTAAACACTACGGGGAATTAAGAAAATATTTTCCTTGGATCCCATTCAAAAGATACTGATTTCAAACTAAGACTCTACCCAAGTTGTATTTTTCCTTTTACTACAAGTCCCAAAATATCACTTTCTCTGTTGCTGCCCTGATGCTCTTCTGTCTGGTCTTTAGTGCTCCTATCCCACTCTGATAGACACAGGCCCTCCAAAACACTGCTCTGATTCTCATTCTTCATCTTTGTGCATCCTAGCACAAGTCTTAGCTGGTCTGCTGTAATCTCTTTCTGTATGAATGAATGTCGTTGTTTCCTACATTTGTCCTGAATATGGCTATCCTCAGCATAATATCATCCCTTCTAGCAAAATTATAGTTCCAAGAAAATAGTACAAATCACAAAGCATCCTATGGAGCATGACACTGTGCTTCAAAACTAGTTGACAGCTAGATCTTAAAGGTGTTGTTTCCTTTAGTAGTCAACAGGCTTCACTTAACTGTACAACAGCAAATTGCAAACCTTGAGACAGTACTATAGAAACAAAATCCTTTGGCAGTTGAAACATTTATCTTAGATTTTGTTTTCTGACGCTGGCAGAAGATTAAATGTGATTTTAGTGCACACGTGGATTTAGTGAAGATTATTTAGAATTATGTTTAGTAATCTGTTTATTAAAAACTTATGATTTTAATTAATTATTGGGTTAAAAAAAATAATGCAGTCATGAACCTGAGTTGCATCTGGAGAGAAGAAATTTGAAGCAACTCTGCAGACAAACTGTAATTTAAACGAAAATGCCAGTACAAAAGGTGAATGGTTCATGTTTTCTTTCTTTTTCAGGAAAATTTTTTATATCCTTTGAGCCTGTTGTAGTAGAGGCAGAAATATTCACAAAGTGTTTCTTGACCTGTGCTTCTGCTTGAACACATTATAGCTAAATACCAAAATGCATAAACAGCCCTTGAAGCTGGAATAAGAAACTCAGGCTCCACAATAGGTGAGGACTTGAAAAGAAAGCTCAGGTAAAGTCTGGATGTTTTCATGCCAAGCAAGTAAGAGTAGTATAGTCTGGCTGTGTTTTGCAGGAGAATTTGATTTATTCCATTGGGCCATGTGTGATTCAGGTTTTTAATAGACCTTCAGGGCAAATAAACACAAATATGTTTAAATTGATCAATTTTTATTTATGACACAGGTGCTTAGAAATATAAAATGGAATAGAGGAAGAATGTAGGGAGTAACTTCCAGGGTAACCATTTCTTGGACCTTCACTTATGCATTGGCCTGTGTGTAGGAGATAGACTGACTGCTTTTTTGCTTTTTTCCCCTCTCCCCTTAACTTATTAAGCTGTCTTTATCTTGACCCAAAAGTTTCCTCATTTTTTCTCTTTTTATTCTCTCCCCTGTCCTGTTGAACATGAGGAGTGAGCAAACAGCTAAATGTGTGCTTGACTGCTGGCTGGTATCAACCCATAACACCTCAGAGCCTTTATAAATTAACAATAGTTCTGAAGACTCACCTGATTATTTTTAGTTTTCTGTTGGATTGTCACTTGATGGGACAATGGTGTCATTTTAGGCCTCTGTTAGCTACCATAATACAGCAGTGCATGCTATATAACGCAAATAATAAGATCATGGAACAGAACCAGAACAAGCCATTGACTTTTTTCATGATTTGCTAACACTTTATTCACCTTGTGTATCTCAGCACATCTCTTGTCAAGAGCTTCTAAAATCCATAGAGAAATGTTGCAACCTCTGTTTTCCCCTTCTGGTTCATTTTGATTTGATTTCTTTTTCAAGATTACACCTTGGTAAGATCATCGTCTGCCTTAGCAAGCAGGACACAAGTAGGGCACAGAGGTGGAAGGAACAGAGCTGAGAGCTACAACTGCACTTTCTGCCTCTGTAAAGGCCTTTTACTTGAGTCTAGGATAGCATATCTTGAAAGTGACTCCAGAGAGGACCATGTTCAAGTAGCTTAGTTTATCCTTCAATAACTTCAGCAGCATGAGCAGGATCCAAAGGCTGCCCCCCTTATCAACAGCAGTCTATGCCCACGTACAGAGCAGCTGGTCACGCCCCACCTCCCACTGACAGCTGCAACTGCTGCTTCCTACTGTGCACACACACAGCTGGCACCTCCCTCTACAGAGCTACAGTCTCACTCATCCTCCTGCACTTGCACTGGGAGATGAGCTGTAAGGGAGTGGCTGTAGAGTGTTGTTGTGATAGTGTTAGGAAAGAAAGGCACTGCTGCAGCAGGAGTGGGAGCAGTGGCAATAGTCCTTTGCTGGAAGAAGCACCATCTCAGTTCTCTCATAAACTGATCCAACCGTTCAAGCACTTGTCTGTCATTTTCTCTGGGAAAAAGTGTCAAAGTGAATGGGAGTGCAGAACATTAGTATTCCAAACTTACATTGATACACACTTGACTGCTGTTGTTGCTCAATGTGTAGAATAGAACAGAGCTGACCCAAAAAACATGCTTTGTAATCTTTTGCTTAACAGTTGTGTTTCTCTTTGAATATTTGAAACAGTAATTCTAGCTATCTTCTGCTTCAGAAATACCTCTGCTTGTAATGATTAGCCACATGAGACATGATCAGTGGTGGTGGCATTCAGAGTTCATACAGTTGTCTGGCACAAAGGGAGCCTGGCCCACAGCCAGGAATTTTTTTGTCCCACCATACATAAAGTACATAATGTCTCTAATGTACATAATTGTCTCTAATGTTTAACACGAACGTAACATTTCCTTAAGAAGCCAGGGTACTTTCCGTTCTGCAGATAAAACCTTTGTTCTCACTCTGCTCTGTATCATTCATTTGCTATAATGTGCTCTATTTGCTATCTACTCATTTGAGAAAATGTTAAAGTAAATCAAGTAATTCTATAGATTTCTGTTGTTTGAATGCCTTTTTTTTCTTGTAATTTAATGAACTATAGTTGAATCCGTTATTAGTTGTGTTTGCTTCTTGGAGGCTATTCAAAGTTAGTTGTTTGGAAAAATGCTAAGGGCAACAGCCTTCATTACTAAGTTAACTGTGCTCAACTAGTTAACCAACTAGAATGTTAATTCTCATAATTCTGCAAGTAACACAACATTTTAGTCTTTGGTGTAATATGTAGAGACAGCATTCCCTTCAAAGTCATTTTAGAGTACTCTCATACCTGGCCTTATAAAACTTTTTGTTCATTTGGTCAGTTTAAAAGGAATTTCCTTCTTTACCACTTTTCTCATCTTATCAGCAAAAGTACAGACCACACCCAGCCTCTGTGGTTGTCATAAACATTTAAGTAATCTTCTCTGTGTTTATAGCTGGCTTTCAGCTACTGCCTACAGCATTGCTACTGGGGGACCATAGAAATTCTGTTCAGATTGTACTGTACATGAGGAAAAGGTTCCTTTCTTCTAGCAATAATATAAAGGTTTTAATTTTGTAACTGTATAAGAATAGAATATTTTCTATATATATTTGTAAATGTGGACTGGATGGAATTAATTTTTTTTTCTTTTTCACTGATGCTTGCAGCTCAATGTTTTATGGGTAGAACTGTTCAGGCTTAAAACATAAAGAATGCCATAAGACAAAACATCCTTTTCTCATTTCAATGACATTGTGTTCTGGAATTCCTTCTGAGCATTTTGAACCTCTTGAGGTTTCTGAACTTGCATGAATCAAAAGCCACTGATTATTAATAAATATTTTTTAAAAAGCATCATTTGTGGTTAGATTCTATGCTATGTGGATGACACAATATTGAAAGTAACTAATTTGAACAAACGAGCAATATTCTACGGAGATAATATTTTCTCTCTTTATATATACCCTACAGAACACCAAATAGTTGGTATTGTGCTTCATCTAAGATGATTGTACTTTTTTTTCAAACCAATCATAATTGCATCTAAGTTATTACTTCAAATTTTAAAGTCAACATACAGTGTTACCCATTGTGGATAGACATGTTAGAATCTTTCATTTTGTAGCAAGTCTTATTTATTAATAAATAGATTTCTCTTCTAAATCTTTCATGGTTACCAATAATCAAAAGAAATCATTAGCAAACTGTGTAGAGATACACATGCATAGACCAAGTAGGGTTAAAGCAAACAATGTACACTAAGGGGAAAGGCTTATAATTTCCTTATGAAACAGCTTGAATGCCTAAAAGTAATTGTATAAAAAGTGGTGAAGAGTAACACATAGTCCTGATCTGTAAAGCATCAGAATGTACTTCTGGATGTCTGGATGTTCTCAGTTATATCTGTTGGGAGCTGTTCAGACTGCATTGGCAGTAACATAAATTCCATGACTATAAACTGCTGCAATACCACACATACACAGATGTTTTTAAAATAAGAAAATAGTTTTTTGTGCCTAGCCTACTTCAAATTGTGAAACTAGAGCTGACAATCCCTCCTGACCCACCAGTGAGAGAGAGCTCTGTCTTCTATGCCAAATTCAGACCTTTGCAAAGGAAATTGCCATTTAGGCATTTGAGCCAAGAAAGAATTGCAATGATAAATTAGAATGGCTATCATGCCTATACCTATCATAAAAACAATTTTCCAAAAATCCCATAAAATGTTTATTCAGAGCCACTGCAGTCTTACTGACACTTTCCCAGCTTCGCCTCCATTAATTATAAGCTGTTGGTAACTGATGAAATATAGCACTGGCAGAGGCCCTTGAAGAGTGAAACTGCATTTGCTTCTTGCCTGCCACAGCTATAGAAAGCTGTGTTTGTGAAGTGAAACTCTAACTAGTAAACACATTCACAGAACCTCTTCTCTTGAAACAATCTTAATGACATGGCCATGGCCATGTCATCATCAGCTGTGATGTTTGCAGCCAGCAATAGTGAACCTTTATCTGTTACTTCATCTGTTACTTTACCAAATGTATATTAATTTTTTCCTTCTAACCTTTTGACTTTTTCTTTTTGTTCTCTGTTGTGTTCCTAGGTTTTTAATGACCAACAAGTTCTATGAAGTCTCAGCTAGAAGATGGTCCACTTTAGATTCAGTTGAGATTGTACAAGATGGAGAAAAGGTAGCTAAATTTAATGTTTCTGGCATCTCTGCCCCTGCAGAGTATTCATTTCATTGTCAGCTGGTGGGAACAAGCAATCTCTATCCTGCAAGGCTGGTTCCATCCAAGGAGGCAAAAAATTGGGATGTTTTCATTTCCAAGTTGCAAGTAAGTATGCGTTGCCATTTCAGATATAACTCCAAGAACTATTACTTGCTATTGTAGGTGGTGAATGACACACATTCATAATGCCCTTACTTTCATTCCTGCCTGAGGGAGAACATAAAAGAAAAGCTGTTCCCCTAGGTGAGCTATTCAGCACAGGGGTAAAAAAGACTCCAGTTGCTGAACAAGGAAAACATGAAAGCACAGCTTTGAAAAACAAAACTATGAAGTTGTCCACAGAAAGAAAACCCAATTAAACTAAATGCACTTAATCAGGCAAAGAATGGCTAAGTCCTCATGCCTGTTTAATGAATTGGGCTGCTCTTGGAAGCAGGGGCTTCTTAAGTGGGTGCCTTTATGCTGCTTACTTTGTTTTTATTTGATTTCTTGGTGCTTTGTTTACCTAGGAAAGTACAGCTTAGTGTGGCTGCTGTTTTTGGTGACAGGGACTGTCTGTACTCCTGCAGATAGAAACAAAGCCCAGTGCAATTAGATTTAATGGGAGGTTTGCCATGGACTTCGATCAGGAATGGTCCTAGTTCCTGCATGACCCAGAAGGAAATCAGATGGCTTTTTTTGATTGACATATTGATTTTCTGCATATTTAGTAGTAGTTAAGACTATATATGTGAGGTGTAGATGATTACACCTTTACTACTTTGAGCTTTGCTCTTGACTTAAGAGAAGCATAACAACATTTATATCTTAAAACAATATTGCACTAAGGGATCTGTTTGATGAAAGAGATCATGAAAATAATAGGAATAATTCCAAACTGTACTCTGTTTGTCAAACATGAGCTAACTCCATGAAAACTGGATACAAATGCTGATATAATTGTATTTATAATTTTGACAACAAACCAAATCTCAGTAATCTGACTCCAGACTTGACACTTCTACTTAAGCAATGGAAATCTCACAGAAAGAGCATTGGTGCTTAGATTTATTTACCACAAATTCCAGTATCAAGTCTCACCATTTTTTGAGAAACAATGTTGCAATACATACCAATGTTGTGAAGGTTCCTTATGATGTTACTTTTTTGTAAAGGCCTGAAAATACCATAGTTCATGCAACTGTACTTTGCCTAGTAAACTCTTTGGAGTTAGGCTTTCACATCAGTAAGATATGAACGGACATGACCTATGAAATTACAAAGTGTATACTTACCACCTATCTTTTCTGTCAGTTTCTATATGCACTGATATTACTGCATTCTTAAAGCTTAAATAGGCCTTGCTCCAACCTTAGTAGGCATCCTTTCATTGTGGTCTTAACCAAGAGTAGAAGTATTGGTTTCCCACCTTCCTTATTCATTTACAACAGCAGCTGCTTCCACTGTTCAGACAACGGAAACTCCAGTTCCTCTTGAGAAAGGGCTTTTTCTCTGATCAAATCCTAAACATAGAACACACCCTGAAAACTCCCAGTCTAATATTCTTCTGTGGTGTGAGAAAACAGAAGGTCACCATTCTGGGCTCATTTCCAAGTTCTATCTGACCTAGATCATACTTTTCCAGGTATCTTCCACTGATACATACTGAAAGTGATCTCAGTATCAGTCTTTGTTATAACCTTTGCATAAGGTTTAGAAACCCCCAAACTCTATTGCATGGTGAAAAAGCATGTGGGATGTGCTCAGTAGTTGCAGCCAGCACAAAATCTTGTTGCTGAAACTGAGAAACATGATTTTCATGTCAATGTTATGCAATGAGTTAGAAACCAGGACCTAATGCCAACCAAACTGTCACAATTGCACTTTGCAATGCTGGGTCCTGGAAGCTGAATCACAGTAATAGAGGGACAATGGCAGCTGCACAGCCTTGCATAATTTTTTCCTAGGCAGGGTTGAACAGGTGTAGCCTTTAACTTCAGATCTGGAGCTGCCTCACTCACTACCATCTAAAAGAAGCTCTGTGGGATGCTGGCTAGGCACGGTCACAACCTAGGATGTCACCACACCTCTGCAGAGCACCAAAACTGCTCTGGGTTTGGTGGGGGTTTTGTTAGTTGTTGTTGCTACAGGAATGGCTGTTCTACCATGATGCCTTTTGTGCTTTTGAGGATCTCATATTTGTCAATGAAGTTAAAGAGGAGGCTGCCACCAAAAACACTGCTTTTCTTTAGTATGTGTGGTTCACAAGTACTTTGAAACCTATGAAAAACTGCCAAAAACTTCAAAATCAAGAATATTTTGATTCTTTGTAGCTAAAATATCTCAAAGCTTAAAAATTAATAGTTTGGTGTGCACTTAAGAGCCATAAAACCAGCATATTTTACTTGAAGTTTTTGTCAAAGGGCATATGATGAGAAATCTGCATTCAAAAATATTTAAAAATTAACAGTAAATACAGACTTGTATAATCAAGACAAATGACTGGTCTAAACACCAAAATCAAAAATTCCACTGGACAGAGACCTGTATACAAATGATTTTTGCATTCGTAGATATTGGAGAACTACATGTAAGTATTTTTAACTTTTCTGTATATGCTGCTAAGATTCTCATTTTCTGCCTAGTGTCTAACACCCCCAGAGAAATTATAAAGCTTCAGAAAAACAATAAAATAACCCGGCGTGTTCTTTATCTCCTTCCTAAAAGTAGACATAGCATTTTAGGAATGTACAATTGAATCTTTCACCTAGATGGTTCAATAAGCATAAGGCTGTTTAAAAAATATCTAAGGCCACTAGAATTGAAATAATAAATTTCAGTACTTCTGGCTCTAAATCAGGAGTGGCAAAGCCCTTCTAAACTGAATATGCCTGTTACATACTTCAGAGAGTCCTTGTAAATGTGGTAGGAAATGTGTATTGTTTTCCAGAATTTCAATCAATTTTTTGGAACACAAATTACATAAATCATCACCTTCTGTCTGTTTTTATTCTCAATAAGTCTTTTAGGCTACATTTCATGACTCCTATTCACATTCTCACTTGTGGTCAAAGTAGTGGCTTAACAAGCAAAGGCTTTTGCAGTCATGTATTCTCTAAAGCTGTGCAAATAGTTGTCCAGCCCTGCAGCTTATGTTCACTAATCCTGCTTTAATCAGAAGTCTGAGCACCTTTGGTGAAAGCAGACAGTCTTTGCGAGTTAGCTACCATGATTTGACTTGGAAAGATTCTTCTAAAAGGTTGAATTGCTAAAATTGTCTTCACCTCCACGTTATCTTAAGAGCCTTTAGTTCCTCACATAACTTAGTTTTATTAATCACCATTCTGGAAGGTACAGACATTGCTCATAACACACATATTACATAAACTTTAGGGACCTGAGCCATGGCTGAATGCAAACCCAGAGTGTTTACTGGTGTATTTGTTGCATGGTAGATTTGTTCAGTTTGTACCAAAACCTGCCTAGGAAGTATACACTCTTTTATTACCACAAATAAACTCAAGCTTTCCATTTATTTTATTGTAAATAAATTTTATTGTATGGAATAATCATGGCATAATAACACATAAAAGTAGAAATCCATGATCTTCTGCTTTCTTGCTTATTGCTAGGTGAGAGAAGTGATTTAAATAAAATAATCCTTTCTTAATTTTATTTGATAATATTTTATGGAAAATAGTAATTTTTAACATGTCGTTTCTTTACTACGGGGTTTATGATATTTGGTGCTTTCCTTGCACACCCATTTCAAAGATTCTGTAAATGTATAAGAATCCCAGTCTTAATTTTTCTTATAAAATTATTTAAGAATGAATCAAAATGAATCAAATTAATTCTTTCGTTCCTCTTCTTCCACCAGTTTTGTTCCCTTCCTTCTAAAGGAATCGGTGCCTGTGCAATTATGTGCATGTTTGTAGAGGGTGGATTGTCTTCCCTTTCTCCATAGTTTTCTAATCCTTTGATTGGTTTGAACAAAATTTCTAGGAAGTCAGTGGTCTCAAAGGCATTAACGTTTGTTGATATTTTTGTACAATTGGGATTTAGACAGAGAATATATTTCCAAATTTGTTGATTTTTCTGAGGAAAATAATATGGTCGGAGGACAGTCAGTGGCAGACATGAATTCAGTCAAATCAGAGATATTACAAATTTTTCTAAGAGCTGGAAAAGTTTATATAGGTTTTATAAGTTAATAGAAAACATATATCCCGTACCTCAATAAAGCAAGCCTTTCCTTCTGTTTTGAGTCTTTGAATTCCAAGGAGGGAGGAAGAAAGATTTCACAACTTTTTTCTCCTTGAACTCTCACTAAAACTCAGACTAAAAAAAAGTCATTTTTATTAGATGCATTTTAAAGTAAGTTCTAGGAATTTTGTTTGTCAAGGAGCTATTAGCTAAAACTCTCAGACTATTTCAACAAATCTCGTGATCTGAGGAGCCTTAACTCTCATGCCTTTGAGTGCTTTGAGTTTCCTGGTCCTGAAGTGGTCATAGATCTGATGATCAGTGAATACTGATAATACTGATTATGTGAATACATAATACTGATCAGAATACAGTGAATGCAGAATACTGACCACATGTCTCCTCTGGGACTTTACTTCTAAAAGTAATAAAAATTTCTGAAGTGGGGAACCTACTTCTTACCAAAGAAATGGATTCTACATCTTTAATTTCCTGGGTGAAAAGAAGATCTGGAAAATTGTTTTGCAGAGAATTTTGTTCTCACTCTTTTTTAATGGGCAGAAAGTATGATTGATAGTTAAAAGATGTGGGTTTTTGTAATTACTACATATATCCTGAAAGTAAGGACTATGCTTAATTGCACTCATCTATCTACCTTTCCTCATTTTCAGATTCAAGGCTTCAACATTATAAACAACCAGTTTTCCTACGCAAGTGACTGTACAGGTTTCTTCACTCCTGGAATTTGGATGGGCTTGGTGACATCTGTACTTTTACTGTGGATCCTGACCTATGGAATCCATATGATCATGCAGCTCACAACAAACAGCAGATTTGATGATCCCAAAGGTCCAGCTCTGTCAGTTCCTCAGACAGAATAGCCATGGATTGACTTATGCCACTGTGGCTTTTCCTGGTTTGATGTTTATGATTTTTATATCCTTTTTACTTCATAATATGTCTAACTTAAAAAGATATCATAGGAAAACCAGATAATTAAACTACATATAAAAATGATCCTTGTGTTTGGCAACAATAATAATTCTATCTGTTATTATGATCATTTGTTAACAGCTTTTTGTGTTAAGGTTCTGAAGTGAGACTCTGGAGCTTATTACTCTCTCTGGCTATTAAAAAGACCATTAAAAACTTCCTTCAGATTAACTTCTATTGGCAAAGAAAACATACCAAAACCTGGATAATTGGGAAGGATAAAATATTTGATGATAAGCTATATATTGAAAATACTGGTCTCTCTAAAGGCTCTTTAGTGTCATGATGATGCTACATCTTAAGAAATTTTAATTGTGTTTTGATTTTTTTTCTCTTGAGTAAAACATCCAGAAATGTACAGAACTAATAAAGTGTAAGTCACTAAATAAATGGTCCTGAGCAGTCTTTTCAAAATGCATCACTTTGTTCAGATGTGGTATCACAAAGGAGAGTGGGTAGATCAAGGTTTAGCTTCCATCTACTGTTATCTAACGCTTGTGAGAATTGTGTTGAGTAACGCTGACTTGTGTTTGCTTTAGCAGTGGACAGCTGATGGGAGGTCAGTCAGTGACAGATACGTCCTTGTCCAAACTGATCACAAAATTAGATTTGGTGTCACGGCAATGAATGCAAATTTTCAAGTTGAGAACCTATTATGATTCAATGTGCTGGTGCAGACAGCATCTTAACAGAGATAAGGTAGTTTTCTTAGCCTCCTCCATTTTCCAAGCATCTTTGGAAAAGTTATGAAGTTCACAAAAAAAAAAAAAGGAAAAATAATATAATATAAAATCTTTAGAAGCCCTGTGTCAATGTACTGGTTAAGTCTGAGCATTTTATGGTCATCTCAGTGCTTCTAGAAGCCTGAAAACATGCCCTGTGTTCTCTATTCTTCTGCAATTAATACAAACACTGCATCTTCTAATTGGGTAATCTGATTATGGAGTGAATTACTAAATTTTATGTAGAACTAGGAAATAGTAAAATGCAATGGTAAAATGGTAAAAAAATGGCAAAAATAAGATTTTATTCTTTCTTTTGGAATATTTTTATGACTGTGCTTGTTCAATTAGTAGTTAAAACCCCCAAAAATATCATTTTGACAAAATTACATTCATGAAATGAGAAAAATTCTAACTTTTCTGATCTTGATCCATGTCATAGTACAATGATACAGAGGAAAGACAGTTAGAATCAACTATTTATCTAGACAGACAATAGTTTCTATCCATCATTTCTGGGTGTCACACTTTTATTATGCAGTCCAAAAAGTAGATTAAATGCTGTCTGAAGCTATTTCTTCTGAATCATTCAATCCTGACCTGGAAAACAAAAGGAAAGTGTCATATAACTAGTGTCTCCTGTGCTGTAATATTTTCCCCAAATGCTTTTCTGAACCTCAAAGAATGCATTTGATCTACACAGAACCTCTGTGTTAGAAAGGCATATTTTCTTTGCACAAATTAGTTGCCAGGAGACAACTGGACTTGTTCTATTAATTCTCCCTTTGAAGCAAGTTGTATGAAAGTGACGATGGAAAATTGACGTAATAGTTGTATAACTATAGCTAGACAAGGGAAATGCTCTGCAAAGGACTTGATTCATAGAAAACAGCTTTCTTAGGACTTTTATCAAGCTTCAGTAAAATTTGGAAAAGATTTTGTTCAAGAGCAGCCATAGAAAGAACTGAAGAAGAGCTTTATCAGGCCACCTGGCTTAGGATTCTATCTCCAGCAGTGGTATGAGTATGGGGAGCATCTGCTAGTGCTCCCTGCAGATGTTCTCCATTCTCCACCATTTAGCTCAGGTAGTTCCACAACCAGAAGTGTTGCCTTTTTATTTAGTAACCCTGGGTATATCTATAGCCCATAAATTTGTCCAGCCTGCTCCTGAGCCTGTGGGCTCTCATACAGCTCACAGTGTCCTGATTATAGTATGGCACTGGGAATGCTTGTATCCTCTCTTGCTTGCCTAGGATGGACTCTGGAGAAGAGGGTGAGGAAACAGTCTCATGTTGACTGTACCATGAGGAAAAGATAAACCTCTTTCAGAAGAGCTGGTTGATGTGTTTGGTATCACACATTCCAAGGTGGAGGTGAAGGCATTTTTAATGGAGAACAGGTTTTTCTTCCTACCTTCTCCCACAGCAAGGATACCATGCTTTGGCAACTAGGGCCTTTGGAGACACATAGTCTGCTTCTATAGCGACTTGGGATGTCTTTGTAATGGAAAGATCAAACCACAGGCTTATCCTTGTGATGTCTGTGCTGGAGAACACATCAGGAAAAGAAAGGAACTATCTACAGCTCTGGCTGTCCTGTGGGTCAGGTGGACTGGACTCTGGGGACAATGGCTTGTCTCTCATGGAAAGGAACTGCTCTCTGTCTGCATGGGATGGGTTCACCTTGGCTGGCTGGCAAATGCCCACCATGCTGCTCAGGCCTCTTCTCACAGGGGCCACTCCTGCTTACAGCACCTGGACACAGACATCCAAAACCCCACCTCAGAGGACCATACAAGCTGCTGGAGGCCCCATGCCCTCTGAAACCCCTGCAGCTGCCCATCACACTCCTTGTGGCTGGAGACAAAGACAACTGATCACTTCATTCAGCAGGGCTTGCTTCCTTCTTTGTAAATAGGACTGTGCCTCAGGAAATTCTAGGAGGATTTTGCACCTGTCTGTGTTTGTTTCCCTTTCTGAATAAAGTTGAAACCCTGTCAGGAGCCTTCCAGTTCTACATACTTCTGATTTCACAATTCAGCTTAATCATAAATGTACTTGTTAAAACATGCCTGTTTTGGGAGCTGTTCCAGGCAGGAATATTAGCTCTCTGGAAAAGTGTGAGCCTTTAGGGCTTCTACCAGAGTTCACTGAATTTATCAGAAGTACTGACTTCTGTGTGTGCTAGCTCATTTCTCTACCAATTTAAAAAATATTCAGTAAAGATGAAGGGGATGATGGATAAGAGTATGAGTTAGAAAAGTAAAAGCTTTTTTTTTCATTTACATATATATAAATTAAATTTTATGGAAAAAAATCAGGAACTTTAAAAAACTATGGCAAAATTTAAAAAAATCATTTTAACTCTGAGGAATCAAGAGTTAAACCAGAGAAACCCGAAAACTAAACACAGAAGTCCTGAAGAAATAAGGTATTTCATCACAAAATGCAGCAATAATCATTTTTTGAAAGGGATAGCTGAGATGGAGCTAGAATCTGAACCTCCTGATTTGTGTCCTGGTCTGTTGGTTTCTCTGCCTGCGAAATTACTCATTTCACAAATCCTACAGAAACCCATCAACTACTTATAATGACATAGAATTATAATAGAAATAGTCCAAGAATAGTATTTTTATGGAGGCAATAAAGGAAGACAGGTTATTCCATCTGTAGGGGAAAACTCAATGAAGTAGTTAGCTCCACCTTTCTTTCTGTGTGACTAATAAATTATATGCAAATCTAAATCAGCTGAATTATTAGGCAGTGCCCAGGCATTAAAGAGTTCTGTAATTATTTCAGCATAAACTGAGGTCTAACAGGAGAAGCTATAGGGGCTGAAAACAAGGTATGACCTTGAAAAGCTAATTCCTAAGATAATCAGAGACACAAGAAGAAATCTGAATGTTACACAGTGGTCACTGCTGGCAAAAAACATAGCAGTGGTGGTGATGATTTTCAGGGCAGGTAGTGACAATCTTATTCTTACACTGAACAAGAGGAAGAGACAATGTACACAAGGGGGGCAGGGGACTCCTTTTCCTGAAGGCTGTGTTTTAATCTTGCATTCTGTGATGGAATGACCTTGCTTGGCTGTCAGATGCCCACTTGGCTACTCTCTCCCTCCTCCTCCTCAAGAGGATGAGGGAAGAAAATGAGACGGAGAATCTTGTGGGTCAAGATAAAGACAGTGATACCATTTAGCAGTTACCACTATGGGCTAAAAAGATTTATGGAACATTAATTTATTGCCAATTAAAATAGGTTGGGAAGCAAGAAACCAAGGCAACACTAAAGCAATGCCTTCAGTCTGCACAAATGCCAAAAAATCCCGTGGCGTCTAATATCTTCAGTAAAAATCCCTGATCTTCAGTTTGCTAATAAAGGTTCTGTTCTCAGGTTAGTTCATTACCTACTAAAAATAAAATAAAGGAGAAAAGAGCAGTTTCTTCAGAACTCAGATTTCTAAAGGCTTAAAAATGTTTGAAGTACAGGGGGGTGGGGCAAAGAAAAAAAAAGAGATCTTACCAAGGGGTGGTTCCTTAAACAAGTAGTCTCTCCTTGGCCAAATGCAGGCCAGCGTCTTTCTTAATCTTCCTGCTTGTGTGGGTGGAAAGGGGACTTAAACAGCCCAAGAGCAAATCAGCTGCTATTGAAGTCCCACAAATGAAGTGGCTTCCTTCTCTCCACCACAACCTTTTGTATACCTCCTGTGGAAACACAGGTTCCCTGCTCCAGATTATCTGGATTTCTGTATAACCCCTGGAGCTGGTATGTTCTTGAATTATTATAGCTGAGCTTCATTTTAGACTGTTTTTTATGTCATTCATTATTGCCATAATAGAAAATTGTTTACTGAGTGATTGTATGTTTTCTGCTTTGCAGAGAGAAATGTAAGTGTCCAGTGGAAGACTGAGAAACCCATTTTTACTCTTAGTATTTCTTTAGTTAGTTGTGTAAAAGTAACATAAAATGAATGGTATACAGTCAGCATGACATCATATGCATATATGTATAATGAAAGTTAATGAAAACTGCAAAAATAATGTTTGTAATGTAAAAAAGAACACTAACAAATGCTTTCATAAAAGTAATTTAGAAGATGGATAAGTTAAGCACTTTCTGATGTAATGTTTGAATTATAATTTTGTGTATTCTATTTACTTTGGGTAAATATGGATGCATATGGATAGCAGAGTGATCAATTTAGTTATTTAACAGATATCTTTCACTGAAGTGTACTGGCATGATTTAAGATATTGCTGTTCCTACCTACCCTGCCTTTCATTGATGTATATCTGTGCCTCATCTGCCTGTCAAGACCACACTGCTGTGCTCCTTGTTGCACCAATGATGTAATGTATCAGATTGTACACTAGAGCAGCAGGGATGCAAGTTCTTGTCTGGGTCTGCCATTCCTGCTGCTGAGTAATGAAATCCTGGCAGAGGAGCAAAGCAGATAACTGCAAACACTGATGTCTAGCAATACTGAGGAAAGATCTTTACTATAGTTGTCAAAAGGGGAAATATAAAGGATGCAAATAGCCAAGTGCCTTGGCAGGATCAGCAAGACTGACAGCCTGAGAGGCAGGACCAGCTCCAGTTCAGGGAATGTGTTTTCTGTCTCCACGTGCCTCAACAGACTTCAGCTAATAACCTGTGTCAGGGCAAGGTCTGGATGCTCTGTTTCGTGTTCCTGCTATGAAGACCCCTAAAGGCTGTCTGTGGCAAAAGATAGTTAGAGAGCATCAAGATCCAGCTGGGGACACCTTCTCTCATTCTGTGTCTTCAGACTGCAACTGAACAGGGACGGCCCGGGCCCCCAACAAGTCTCAACTCTTCTCTTTAGTGAAAAAGAGGAAAAACAAATGTGGAAGAGGAAGGGCAGAACAGAGCATCATCTCTTCCTCCACAGTGAGAATCCTTGCCCTTCTGGGAGGTTTCCCAAGTCCTTGCCTGGAAAAGCAAGACTGAAAACAAAGGACCCAGCCACTCTCAGTAGAAGTATGCACACCTGTGTGATGCTGGATGCAAGACACCTGTCTTGGAACATTGTCCAAATCTTCAGCTTTCTCTCCCAGAGCCACTCTTTGGGGCTCTCTGCAAACTAAGGCAGAAGTCACTGCTTTGGCTGCCCTCCAGAAATTCTGAGGTAGCTGAAAGGGAGTGTAAGGAGGGTACCATGCAGCTGTATCACATTTATCTTACCACCTGCATGAAACATCAGAATTAGACCCCAGAGTGCTTGAAACAGAAAGTTGACTTCTGAGTAGAAAAATCTGAGGTTTCATCTTTTTATAATTAATTAATATTACAATACTGAAATAGACAGTCTGCTTTGCTTGTAGAGCTTTCTTGGATATGTATATATGTATATATACTGCAAGAATGGACTGGTTTGATCAGTTTTTTTTGATTTAGATTTTCACAGGAGCTTTTGCTAGTGTACTGATTCATTTTGACATCAGAATTTACACCTTAATGGCTTACTGCTACCAATATCTGTGGCCCAACAGTGATTAATAGATACCTAAATGGAGATAAATTAGTATGCTGGGGTTTTCATCTGGGTTTTGTTTTGGTTTTAGTTTGGTTTTTTTTTCCTTAAATAGCACAAAAAATTATATGTTGGATAGATCAGGAAATTTATAGTTAATTCATGTTTTGATATAATTTGAACCCATTTCTGCTATAACTGCTTTTATAGCACTCTGAAGTTCAAGGGGGCAGAAAGGGTTTATTGGGTTAAGCATGCTTCTGGCAATGGGTAAATGAGCTAAAGATTAATGATGACTTTTCTGAATTGTAATATCTGAAACTCTCTATAAAACCGGTGTCTAAGAACTAAGAAAGACATAGATTTTTGCCTAATGAATTACTACATTCTGTTTGTTATGAAACTCTTGGTTAACACTTGATCTAGTTACTTTTACCAACTTATTTTATCAAACAGGTGAAGGTGTCCTTCAGCAGGGTCACGGTTTTCATCTGGATAGCTGGTGGTTTCACTTCAAAGACTGAGTAAGATTGCATGTTACTCATGAAGTAAATCTGCCCATTGTCTCATCAGGAGTGTATGCATTTTCTGCAAATCCAGGGTCGGATTCAGGTGCTCTGCAATAGGACTCTCATTCTAGAAGCTCTTTATATTGTATCTGGAAGTTACATAGTGATCAAAATTATAGCTTGTGTGCTTCTCTGACAGTGTAATATATAGGGCCTCCTGTCTCAAAGTGTCAGCACAGTTCAACTGCAATAGAATCTGTGCTCTAGCACTTTGCACCCTGAAGGCCACTTGCAACTGTCATTTGTGTTCTAAGTGAAATAATTTCATTATTGTCATTATATATTATTGTTTTACTGTATTTGGGAGGAGGATGATCTTTCCCCTTTAAACACTAAGGCCAATGTTAAACAATGTTCTATTGGATACTTCTTTTAAGGAGCCTTGTATCTTCACTCTGCTGGTGGTGCTGTGGTGGTAGTCATTTCATACCAGATACTAATACAAGCTTGTGATACAGAAAGGGTCTCCAAATCTTGATGTATTAATGGAAATCAGTTCATGTATGCGTTAAAACTAAAGCTTTTTGTCAGAATATAGCCATTTTTTCTCTGGCATGCTACAGTATATTGCCATATATAAGCATGAATAAGCTACATCTAATACCTGAGACAACCTGGTTGTGTAGGCCATGTGGTTTGTCCAGGACCATAAAATTAACAATTCTCTCCCAAAATCTGAGGGATTAATGTGAAGATTATACAGATTTACCTCTTGCTCCTCTGCGGTATGGTGGTCCTGCCCTGTCTCCTCCAAACATACAATGTATTATCACACTCCCATCCCACAGGCAAAAGTGGTTTGGCATTTGAATATTGTGCCTGCTTTTGCTTCATTATTTTTGTTCATGGGACTATGCCATCCATCTGGACTTCTGGCTCTAAGCTTGGCCTGAGTTGAAACTTAAATTGTTTCTCCACTTCTCAGTGTTTGCAATGATCCTTCTTAGACAGTATGCAGCAGAAGTGAGGGTTGACCTGATCTGGAAATACTGTCAAGTGGGAAACTTGAGGTTCCTTCTGCCCACACAAGGCAACACCTTCTACTGGTCCTTCCTGTTAAGTGACCTACTTGCTTAGAGCTGAGCTCTGTGCTTAAAAGCATTTGACAAGTGCAATGCACACCTGAGAGTAGCACAAGGCCCATTTAAAGCCCTCTGCAGAAGGAACCTGCTTATTTGTTTAGAAAATAGAGGCTATTGCTTAACTAACAATATTTCAGTCACTTCCATGGCAACAGGCTCTGAGACAAAGCAGGTCTTCACCAAAACACACAGCAGCTTGAAAGCAGAATGGAGATGATTTTACATAGCAACAATATGAAGTTTCCATTAATTTTTGAATTTTACGTGTTAGTTAGTTGATGATTTAATCAGTGAAGTAAAGGCTATTCTGCTAACTATTTATGAGCAAATTGGCATTGATTTCTTTCAGTTGTCAGGCATCCCTTGTTTTTGTAATGACTGGGGATCTGCCAACACAGTGTGGTGCCCCCTTCCCTCCTCTGCCCACACAATCTGCCAGGCACCTTGCAATGATAACAGTATTTAAGGGGGAGCAACATTTGGAAATTATGGCCTAGTTCAATGGTACTGGAATTTTCTATGAAGAAGTTAAGAAGTCAAAGGAATCTGTAGCAAGTTACATCCATGTTTGTGATTGAATATGAAAGAATATGAAAGTATTTGGAAGTGATGAAACATGGTTGATGCAGTCGATGCAGTTTAAAAAACCCTCTCCCCCAGGGTTTTTTAACTGGTTCTTGAGAAACAGAGCAAGCCTTGATAGATCTTCACAAAATTATAGTGCTTTCTGCTTTTGCTCATGGATGTTTGAGTTCAGTATTCCTAAAAAGCAGCTGGCAAGGACAAGTGTCCTTATATTCAAATAATGGGCAAATACTGAAATTTTATCCTCTTATTTTATCATTGCATCCTATTTTGCCTAATGACTGCATCAAGATTGTAAGAACATAAAGTACGAAATTTATAATCTCCTGTTGTTCATGCTTTCAGATGATGTGGCATTTTTTTAACACAGGTAATTTTGAGAGCTAAAAAGGAATCCAGTTTTAGAGCAGAAACGCCACAATATTGTTGTAGTCCTATTAAGAACTACTTAACCATAAGGTAGCTGCATAAAATCCTCGATTTTGGACTTAGAACAAGGTCTTCTTGAAAACTGCTTCCTCAATTATATTCTTTCTGTTAAATATGTAGACCACATAACAGAAATTTTTGGCAAACCAAAGGCTGCTATAGAAGCCACTGGCTCAGCAAACAACAGGAAATATTCTAGCTAGCTAGCTATCCATCTGTGCATCTATATATCTTACAAAATCACAGAATGGCTCAGGTAGGAAGGGACCACAGTTGGTCATCTGGTCCAGCCTCCCTGCTCAAGCAGAGTCATCCCAGAGCACGTGGCACAGGATTGCATCCTGATCGTTCTTGAGTATCTCCAGTCAGGGAGACTCCACAGCCTCTCTGGGCAACCCGTTCCAGCGCTCAGTCACTGCAGAGTAAAGTTCTTCCTCGTATTCAGGTGGAGCTTCCACCCACACTCCTTGTTGTTGCTCAGACAGAGAAACACCACCTCTGCTTTGCCATTGCTGCACCTAGACACACACAGAGGCACAGTAAAAGCTCCAGGTGTCACCATCACTTGTAAGGAGTCTTATCACCATTTAGTCTGTCCTCAGACCTTGCTTCCATGTAGCATTCTCATGAACTTCCCTGAATATCTGCACTAGTATCTCATTAGTTTTGGTGTTAGGAACAATTTTCATAATTCCACACATTCAGAACATTTTATTTTCTTCAATTCTTTCACTGAGGTTTTTCTTGGCAGTAAGAAAATCAGATCCTTAGATGCCTAATGCATATTTTCCCCTTATACAATTTGCTGAGATGAAAAATTCTAACTTTTTAATTGTATATGAACTGAAAAAAAATTAGGAGAACCTCTGTAAACAGTCCTGTATTCAAAATATTTATTTGAATGTTCAAAGTAGAAAAGGTCACACACATTTAGTCCCTTGCTCTTCCTGTAGGAGAAGTTTGTCCTTCTCCTTCACCCTTTAAACAAGTAATCACTCAAGCCTGGTCAACATTAGAATCTCAGGACCACAATATTAATTGTTATATTTCATTATCTGAAGAATGAATGAAACTTATTAGCATTTTTGTAGCTAAATTAGAGACAGATGACAGAGCATGCAATTTTTGTGAAGCCTGGATATTTTCAACAAGTTAGTGAAAGCAGAGTCCTTTGAAAAGCCGGTGTTGAAAACCTTTCCATTTCTCCTGAAGTAATGCTCTTTGCCTGACTGTGACAAAATTCTCACCGTGGTTAAATGAATTATGAGGATTCTGTCCTGTTAAGCAGGGAAATGAATCATTTTTAATTAAATTTTTTTTTGTAGTTTAGCCTGCCAGAACTTTTCTGTAGTTTAGCCTGCTGGCAAGTCCACTGAGGAGCAGAGAAAAGAAGGAGAGCTGAGAGACACAAATGACAGGGCACACTGAAAATTAGATGAAAAAAGGAAACTGGAAAACTTCATTCTTCCTGTGAAAAAGTTGCTTCTGGTACTGCAAAAAAGGCTCCACTGTCCAGAGACAGGAAAGCTGAATATATGTAATAATTACAGCTGTATGAATACCATGAATAGTCTTTCACATTCTAAATGGATTTGCTTTGATTGTATTTATGTCATTTTTTTTGGTTGTTTTTGGTGGATATTCTAGTGAGCTTGTGGTAAACAGTGGCTAACAGTTGACTAATGTAAACTCCTTGGATATACATATGAGCTTTCACCATATAATACTAATAATTCAGAATCTTTAGCAAAAGAGATGTAAACAAACATAAAGTACTTCCCCTGCCCATCATTTCCCCCTCCCCCCAAAAAAATCCTTCTTATTTCTTTCCTTTGGGGTGTGATAAGACACACAAAAATATATGTTACTGAGAATTTTTAACAAAGAAATCTTTCCTTTTATGTACTAACAGTGCACTGTATAGCCCCTAAATAATCCTAGCAAATCCTCCCTAAGTGATCTTATAAAGGTTTGAAAGTTTACTACCTTTAGAATTCTACTGACCTTTGCAACATCAGAGCTTATGAGAAACTTTGAGTATTAAAAATGGTTGCTCTTGTTGCTTTGTTGTGAGTTTGAACTTGGCACACACTTATGTTACAAATACTGCATGTGCTTTCTATAAAGTATAGTTCTACTGCAATGTATGAATAGCCTGTTTTTTTGCTGTTTTCTGTGAGAAACGTGTGTCAAATCATACAACAGAAAACCATGGAGAACCACTGCAAAAAGAAACCTTGCCAAACAATAATGTAAATGCATAGTTATGTTAGAATTAAGTGAATTAGTAGGAAATTAGGGAATCTTGTATACAGACTTTTGAAACTCAGAAGAGTGAAATGTGTGTTTTGGGTTATACTCAGCTATAACTCGCCCCACTGCCAGAATTTGACATAGCCACAGTTTGCACCACATCAGTCACTAGCTGTAAACCAAGTATGTTCAGCTATAGAGATTAGTCAATGTTAAATTGCATTAGTAAGGAGCTTCCTCACTAATTATTATATTTATAGTCCCATTGCCTGCAGTATCGATAACAGTGGGCATGAACTTAACAAGAATGTTGTTTTGCAGCTTAGTCTAGTCTGACTCTGAGTTTTAATTGGGTTGTTGTTTTGGTTTGGTTTGGGTTTTTTGTTTGTTTTTTTTGTTTGTTTGTTTGTTTTTTTTAAATAAGAGATGGGCCTTAATTGCAGTGGCCCTTTCCACACTACCCCTGACTTCCTGCACAAGCCTGCATGTGCCTCTCTCAAAGTTTGATGATGCCATTCAGATTCAGGGGATACCATGAGCTCTTTTGCAGTCTGTTTTCAGGGAACAGGACTGACGTGAGTCACCTGTGTCTTGGAGAAGGCAGCCAGGGTGCAAAGCAGACTGCTGAGGAGACCCAAATGTGGCAGTAACAGCACAGCCCTGGTGACACTGCCAGGTCTTTTGTGCGAGTGTCTGAGTTTGCTGAATTTGCTGTGTGGCCTGTCAAGAGACAAGACAGGTGAGGAAGATATTAACAGAATTAATGGGTTTTAATGAGGCTGTGGGCAGCACAGTTCCCTTTGCCTCCAAGGCTGAGCAGCAGGGCCTAACTAATCTTACCCCTAGTGCTGGCCACCAAAAAGCCAGCTGGTTTACACAACTGAGAAATTTTGAGCCAGGCAGTTTTAACATTGATTTTTTGCTACAGATGTACTCATGCTGATCACTTAAATAGAAACTTAATTGGCTCAGCCATCTGAGAAAGGCAGGATGAGGGAACTTGCTCTTGAGGGAGAGTGCTGAGGCACTGGGCAGGTTCAAGAGCTGTCAGGGTGGGGTAACAAAGGATCAGGGCACAGAGATGGGAACCTTTAGCTCAGAGATGGGAACTGCTGTAAGGAGCGCAGAGCAGCTGACCAGCCCTGACAGGGACAGAGGGAAAACTGTCCACATCAGAGGGCTGTGCAGAATTTGCTCTGGTCAGGAAGCCACAAAACTATCTAAACCAACACCGGAATAAAGGACTGTTTTGGAGATGGAGGGATCCATGTAAAAAAGGTAATATTTATTTATTTTATTTTCCTAGCATATTAAGTAGTTTATTTTTTTCTATTTAAAATGTTAGCTGACTCACTTTATATTATAATAAAGCCTATTTAGTTTAGAGAGTAGTTAGTTTGTTTGTTTGTTTTTTAAAGCTTTCAAGCCCCTCAGTTGCCTTTGAGGAGACCTATAAGAAAGTGAATTACAGAGTACACTTGAACACTGTGGGAAGCTTGCACTCTCATCACCCAGCTGTGATCGGCTGTTCCCTGGCCCCACCAATACTAACTTGAGCTTGGTTGATGACCAAATTGTTATAATACAGATTATTTGTCTCCTTGGTTGCTCTGCAACCAGCAACAGCAGGTTTCCTGTTAGATCACCCTGACACTCTGCAAAGGAATGTGGAGGCATTGAACCTTGTGACAGAGGAATTTGCAGACTGCTTGAGTAGCCAGGAGAGTTTTCAGAGTCTGACAGAAACTCTCATTAACCTCCCATTGTCATTGTTCAGAATACCTGGGGAAAGTGGTGTTTATCTGCATAGCCACACAACACATTTATCTTTTAAGAGACACCACGGCCACTCTGCATGTTTGGCTGCAGTGGGTTAGCAGCACTTACTACCTGCACATAGCTAGTGCACAAGGACCCAAAGTGAAATGGGAGCCCCTTGATGGGGCTATTAACACAGCAGAAATCTCTATTCCAAACTGTCTTGACCTCAGCAGCCAGAAAAGCCTGGTCTGGTTTTGAAGGTCAAGCTATCAGCCCTGCTCTGGACCAGGGCTGCAGAGCTGGCCTCTGCTCCCCACTGGCACCTCTGCGCAGGCAGGAGGAATGTGCCTGCTTGCCAATGATTGCTGTTAACTAGCAGCTGCCTCTTCTCAGGGAAAAGCAACCAGCCTGGTGATGTTGTCCCATAGGACAAGCTGATGTTTGGGATGAGCCAGCATTGAGTTGTGGCTGTCGTATTACCGGAGACAGAAAAAGGGAGTTGTATTGGCCTCATCAGGTGTTAAAACAGAGAAAGCCCAAACAGTTCTGTATCAATTTGGCCCTGAGTACCATAGCTGGGAATGTAACTCGTTTTCAAGAAGTATTTCCTTTGTATTAATAAATAATTGTGTTCTACAGAGATCTTAAACTGCTAAATCAGGTAGAAAGCAGTGTTCATAGCATAGGAGAAGCTGACCAGGAGTGTTATGCATGTTTTTTCGACATGAAATTTACTGTATCACACATCAGGAAAGTAGAGGAAAGGATAATTTTGCTGAAGTGCAGGCAATTTGTTTAAAGTGTAGCCAAGAGTTGGCTGAGAAGCTTATTTGAGCTACTGCTCTTCAGTTTGCTCTGTTAAGAATCCAGCCTTTGGGAGCACAGTGCTGCTGTGCCCTTCTACCCAGCAGTACACAAAAACATCTCTTACCCTGACTATATTCTTCTGCCTTCCTCATAAGTAAAGTTATAATCACACAGGATGTTCTAGAAAATAGTGACCCTGTTCTGAAAAAGTCAGAATAAAATACAAATTTTTTGTGGTATTTTTAGGTATAGTTCCACTATTGTTGGATTAATTTCATTTTACTTTGGGGGAGGGGGCTGGTGAGGAAGAGAACATATACTGGGATTTGATTTGGAAGAACCATGAAGATAGGAAGTTTGCCAGGATATCTGAAATTCAGTCCTGCCATTTGAACCTGTAAATCTTTTACAGAGCTATATATATGTAAATTGGTTGATTGTTAATCTTTGCAAAGATTAAGAATAGAGGTAGTGACCTGAAGCTAGGTTAGAGGAGACAGTGTTTGATGTGTCTCCATAACTAATTCCAGTAAGGAATTCCTTACATTTCCTTACTTTACATATTTGTGATGTTGTATCTCTCTCCTCCTCGTCCTTCATGTTTTTCTGAGACTTGAAAATATACAGCTAATGAAGCCTTTCATATAATTAAAAAAAAATACTGTTAGTTTGTAAGATATAAAAGATGTTTCAGGGTTTTTCGACACATAAAGTATGCTTTTGCCACTTTCTTCCTGATTTACACCCACTGGATCTGGTGATTTGACTTCCCAGATGTAAGCAGATCCTTCAGGCAAGTGGGTCAGTGGGGCTGGCAAAGGCTGTGTGGTTCCAGGCCACAGGAGCTGTTAATATACAAACTTATTTTGTTTTTAATCAGATCAAAACTAGATTAAAAGTAAAAAAAACCTCTTACATGTTAGAAAATTAAGAGCGGCAGAACACATTTCTAAGGCATGAAGTGTTTTCAAAATTAAATTGTTCAGCTAATATTGGCTTTGGGAGCAGCTGCTGGAAATGTAGCCTGGCCATCTGAACATGTTCCTATGCATTGCTCTTAGTGATATGAAATAATCTATGGGCATTTATTCCTGCTTCATATCTGCCACACAAAGCTAATAGCTGGCATGTTGCAAATCCATCTCCTGATTTTCTGTTGAAATCACTTGTTGAAGAGGCCTTGCCCACCACTGATGCAAACCTGGATGAGCCCATTGACCCTGGAGGCTGAGGGCTCAGCCTCACATGACCGAGTTGGCTGGCTTGGAACCAGGGTGCTCCAGGGATCTGTAGAAGGCTCAGAATTACATCTAATAACAAAGTAATAGCATCTTTATGCATTTTTAAATATATCCTCTTAAGTTAATTTAAGATTTCTGATTCTTTCCACAAAAATGGCATGGCCATACAATATTAATTTAGAGCTTGCTTTGAACCTGAAAAAGGTAATTATTTCAGAATAAAGGAGAAGGGGATGGTGCAAGTCAAATGTCATAATTAGTGCTCCCTGATCTTTCATGCTGTTAGAATTTAGTACTGAATCAAATTCAAATGAAACAAAAACCCTAAAATATGGTTCAATGCAACTCTGGACATGATCTCTGAACTTGGTCTATTTTAAAGAAAATATTAATACTTAAGTAATTACTGATTAATATTTTTCTCTTCTGTATTAATTCAATGAACACTTTACAGAAATCAAAGTGGGATTTTTAGTGTGATTTCACATCTGAATTTTAGTCTTTATTCACTGGAATATGTTTTTCTTGAAATACATGTTTTCCTTTACTGTTGATTAAAGGACAGATACAAATATGCTTTCTTGTTAGGAAGCTGATTTTGCATCCCACAAGAAATCAATTTTTTGCAAGAAAAAAAAAATGTGCAACATGGCAAATAAGTCTCATATTGCCTAAATCATGAGACATTACGGGGATTGCTCCCCAACTCAATGAAAGCTCCTTATTTAAATTAAGAAGGATGCATACTAATTCGTGCAGATTAATTCTGTCAATGTAAGAGAATTTGCACTTGGTCAGTTTTCATCTCATGACCTTTGCAAAAATAATTTTTCAGGTGATTGTTTTCCTGACTCTCCATTACTCCCTCAGAGAATTCCTGTCATAGTAAAAGAAGTAATCTATGAAAATACATTATTATCAAGCAGAATTTACTTTTCAGAGTTGAGCTTTCTTTAACTGACAGCCGTAGGCCTTTGGCATGGGCAAACAGTGGGACAAGGCAGATGCAGATAGAAACATCCCAGCACTGCTTGTGAATTTTCAACTGTTCTTAAGACATGCCATTAATGACATAGCTACCTTAATATTCAATGATTAGTTTCTGTAGGTAGTAAAATATGTGCACATGGATATAGGCATGAAGAGGAGAGCAGCCACTGTCTTCACCACTTCTACTCCACCCTGGTGGAGGTTATTTGGCTGCAGATTCCTCTTATTGCCTCAGTTTCAGCCTGAAATTTAATTTTGTTAACAGGAAATTTCCTCAGCCATGCTGAATGGGGCTGGAGATGTGAAATGTGTACTAGTACCTTATCTTCTTATTCCAGCAAAAGGTTTCTCCCTGAGCCTGGCCCATTTTCCTTGTACTGCTTGGCCTGGGGCATGTTAGGAGCCCACGGTTCCTGGCAGTAAAGTGCTCGGTGACCTGGCAGTGTAGGAGACACTCTGCCAACCCAAGGTTGGAGAGTGTTTGCTAGGTCTTGACAGAATGAGGAAAAAGAGGAATATGTACAGTTAACTCCAAGGCTTCACAAGTCACTTTTATTGCAATTTGAGTTTGTTTGCAGCAGCAAGGGGCAATGGGAGTACTTGTGTGGTTTGTTTTGATGGTAGACATCGTAGAAAGGTTTTATGAGAAAGTTAAGATTACAAAGAATCCCTGAGTAAATACATGCGTGCCTTTATAGTCCAAAATTAGTGCAAGATTAGGAAATAATGTCTTGAATAAGATTAGCCCAGCTTTGATCTGGCTATGAAGTATACTCAGGACCTTACAGAAATAAATGACTGAAACAATTTTATTGATGATGATAAACTGATCTCTGAAAGCTCCAAGAGAGAAAAAGAATGACTGAAAATACATAAGAAGACTGACAGAAAAATTTTCCTCTAAACTCAAAAGTATTATGAAGTCAAACATTTACACATTATAAGATGCATTTATTCATGTGGGTTTTTTACATCTGGACATTTATGACAAACAGATATTATTCAGAAGAACAAATTTTTAATGTGAAATTTTGGGTCAAGCTGGGAGAAGATCTAATAAAGAATTCTAAAAATCTCCAAAAGATAAAATAAAATTATGCAGAAACTTGATTAACAAAATATCACCTGGGGGAAAAATGTGAGAACTTACATAGTGCATTAATAAGATGGAAATATAAATGTCTTTTACTGAAAGGAAGCAAACTGTTAAAATCATTAGTAATTTAAAAAAAGAAAAAAAGTAAGATTAAATCTAGGAATGATTGGTTTAGAATAACTATGCCACTGAGAAATTTCATATAGGTATATCTATCAATTAAAATTCCTACAAAATTTTGACAAACTACCTTTATTCGATTTTGTGTTTTGCCAGAATAAATTTATCCAAGGAAGTGAATTTGAACTAAGTCAAGCATAATAGTTAACGGTTTTGGCTGATTAACATCTTTCCTCAACAGTAACACAACTGATCAAACATCTTAGATAAAGGCCAGCATGATTGATGACATTAGCATGTCATCATCACACAGACAACATCAATTATGAGAAGCATAACTCTAGCACTTCCAATTATCTGTCATCACCTGGAATAATTAAAAATTAAAATACTAGCAAACGATTGGGGAAAGGATTTAAATATTTTTCTTTCTCATGTTGTGTCACAACAGACATTATGGTACTACTGACTCACATTTTATTTGAAAAAAGTCCTCTTAAAAGATTTCGCTGTCATGAAGGGAAATCCCCTGCTGACAAAGACAACTTTTATAGTGCCACTGTAGGCAGAATTTTTTCCTGCTGCTTTTGCATTCTGTATAAAAGCAAACATAGGATATTTTGGGGTGGAAAGGACCTTTAAAGAACATCAAGTCCATCTCCTGCTGTCCTGGCAGGGACATCTTTTCCTAGACCAAGTTTTTTAAAGCTCATCCGAGCTGTCCCTGAATGTATAGACTTCCAAAAATTAAAACTCTTACCTGGGAGTTCTATTGTGCAACTAATTTTAAAACAAAATTCCTCCTCCAAAATGAAAAAAAAAAATCAAAAGTATAAGATGGTGTTTTATCAGAGCACACCTAGTTTTTTTGCAGCTCAGATAGTTTGCTGACAATTGTGGACTATTTTCAGACATACATTTTGAAATTCATTACCAAGCCAGTGTTTTGTAAGTTTGAGGAATATTATTAGCACTTTATGAAGTCTTACAAATCTGTGTTAACTCTACCACAACCTCTTTCCTTTCATGAGGAATGTGTACATTTCAGTGGGAAGAGATCTGAAAACTCTGTGCTATTAGAGAATTAGATCATGGTGCAAGACAAACAGTTCTGCCTTTATAGCTACTCCAATGTGCACATGAACTCTCCCAGGCTGTGAGAGTGTCTCTTCTGGAAAGAAAGCTTGTCCATGCAGATCCACTGCAGGTTAAACTTTGGGTTCACACAGCACCAACTACATGTCATTCAACAAGAATAAACATAGTGCCATATTTTAAGGAGGCAAAAAATTGTTAAGTGGTAAATTAGGCCTATAAATGCTTCAAGGTTTGTATTCTGATTTTGTACCAAGGGCACATGACAGCAGCCCAGAGGACATGTCTCTTACAAAATGGTATTATTGTCTGTTCAGTCAATGAGCAGAATATGCAGGAAGATGAAGAGCTTATGAAGGCTTCAGGGTTTTTCCAGCCCATACTGGTCATTGGCAAGGGAAGTTTGCCAGAATATGGCAAATGCCAGTTGCCAAAAGGCATGTGTCTGCTGTCCTTAAAAAGAGCACATTGGACACCATGTACAGGAGTCTGAGGCATTCAGTGAAGCCTCTGGAATGAGGGTGGAGAAAACCATCGGGCAAACTGGAAACACGGCAGCTCCTTCATCAAGAGGACTGTACTTACAGAGAGGTCCTGGCCAAGAAAATAACGTGCTGTGGAAGATGAGTTGCAGGCTTGCCTGACGAGTATCCAGGATGGGTTCTGAGTATGTGGAATTCAACTCACCTGGTTGACATCATGCTCTATCCAGGAAAACTCTCAGCAGAACTTGTTTGCTGTAGGCACAAGATCTCATTGATGAAGCTAAATTGCTTTCAGCTCTGAAGTTAAACTGCTGCTTCAGAGGTGAAGAGAAGCATTACCAAGGAGCTGTTTGGGAGAAGCAGATGCAGAGACAGAGTTTGTATAAGGAATCTCAAATAACTAAGACTTCTTAAGCTCTCAAGCTGTGCTTCAAGTATAGGAAGCACATATATAGGCCCTTTATTGTTTTAAAATCCCATTATTTCTTTGTCTTTTAAATTTTTTCATGAACAGGATATTTACATGTAGTTTATGTCTTTTAAATTCTTCTTTGTGTCACTGGGCAGTGATTCCAGTAGGAAGTATCACAGGAATGGAGTACCCAGAATAAATGAGAATATTGGAGAACCTCTGTGCTATCTAGTGTCATTGGAAGAGAGTAATTTGCTTCCAAAACTTGGAAGAATATATAGTGATTTCTGAAGCACTTGAGCTTATTCAAGGAAAATGGCTCTAAGTACAGGTCATCTTGAAAAATAACGGCACTAAGGTACTTTACGTACAGTGGGTTTCTATTCAAAGTGAGAAGGAACATGTTTACAATGAATAGTGAACTTTTTGCTCTTTAAAATTTTCAATGTCGAGTAATTAGATTTTGTTTCTTTTCAGTTTGTTTGCTTTTATGCAGTAAGGTGTGTGGAAGTGTATTCAGTGTGTCAGATTCTTTCCATTCAGAAATACAGACTGAATATAGGTATAAAATGTGTTTCTTCTCTCATGATGAAAATTGATTTAATCTGGTTTTTGTGAACTGCTTCTCCAAAAGGTGTCAATGATCTCTTTTAAAGAAAACTTTCTCAGCTGTTCTGTAGTGTAGAAAGAGAAATGCAAGGAATATTATGAAAATAAATGGGATTTAGTGTTCTTTTTCTATTGCTGTTTAGTATATCTGGCCAAGAATATAGGAGTACAACACCCAAATTATTTCAGAAGCCTCCAAAGTCTCCATCTTCAATCTGCAGATAAATATCACATATTGTTCAAAATTTTATGCTATTGAAATTCCCAAAAGGTACTTTTGTTTTGATTCTTTACCTCCTTTTCTATACAAATCTTATTGTCCCTGATAGCATTCTGCTGAGCTTAGAAGAGTCTGTTCCTTAGGAGATATTTTGAAAAAAGGAAAAAAACAGTTTAAAATACAATTACAGTTCCATAAAGATTTACTAACCTAGTTTTAAGAGCATTTAGTGTTGTTGGAGCAGATGTTTGTTATCCTCTTGGATATGTACTTAGAAATTGGAAAACTTCAGGTTGGGCCACGTGACCATGCATCCAATTCCACCACTGTGGAACTGCACTCAGTGCAGCTCTGCTTTCACTTCTGTAATGAGAAAAAGGGAAAGAGAAGGAGCATTTAATTCTCTCTATATGTATGGGGATGTTAATAGAATTTTCAGTTCCAAAAGCTTTTATGTTTTTGAAGAAAAATAATGAGCAGCAACAATGGGAAACAGGCAAAATTTCCTGTGCCTGTTAAAACCTTTGCAGCACATGCAAGTTCTTTGGGAATTAGTGCTTTTGAATTAATTTTCATGCTTTCTATTTAGTGAAAATTTATTCTCAATGGCATCTTTCTAAAGGTGGAGATCAGTATTGGATACTAAAGACATGTAATTTTTCTCTGGGAATAATGAAACCCTTTGATCCCAGCCACTGGCAAGTTAATATACAAATAAAATTAGAGATGGTTTCCAATTTTTTTTCAATGGTAAGGATTGAAAGCTAATTCTTCAAGAAAAATAATGAAGCTGAAAATAATGATAAAATCTTGTTTAATGATGGGTACATGCTATATCCATTTGCTTAAACCGTAAGACCAAAGAAAAGAAGATTGTTTCTTTGCTCAATGCTCCAGGTCTTTTGTAGCTTAACTCCAGAGAGCTTCTTAAGATTTTTTCCCAAACAAGCAGAGGATAAAACAAGTCTGTCCTGCCACAGACATCTAAAAGTTAGATGCCTTGAATAAGGCTTTGTAGTCAGTGAAGAAAAACACCCTGTAATTCACCTCAGCCTGGTTAAAGAACTTCAGTTGAGCAGGGAGGGAGTATTCCATCTATCTGTAGATTGTGGAACAAAGGTTATGGTGACCAATTTAGATATGGAAGTGTAAAATCAGAAGTAAATCCCACCACAGTGCTTACCCAGGCCATTTTTGGAGCTTTCTTCTCTTTCCCCTACAGTGCAGAACTTAGTAAATTCAGAATTCAAGTTTTTCTATATAAAAAACTTAACATTTTTGGTAATGCTTCTCATTTTTGTTATCAATAATTATAATATTGAAAATAATTAATATAATTTTGTAGAGCCATAAATCCTTCAAATGTCTTTGAGAAGATTCTTTTATTACATTCCTTTGACCTGTTTTTCCACATATTTCTTCCTGTTGAGTAATACCTTATTCATCTTACAGTTCTTGTAAGTATATGTAGTATTTCTGTTACTATAAATAGTCATATATTGGTGTAAAAAAACTTTCCTCCTATTGGAGTGCTGCTCTAATATAGTACTTATCTCATTCTGTAAACCTGTTCTGATAATCCTGAATGATCAACCTTTGACAAGGAAATACTGATTTTTTCCCCCCCTTCACATTTCTATGGATCCTGCCTTGCTGCACGTTGTACTAAAGTCTGCATGCTTTGAAATTTTCAGGAAATATTGCTGAACTGAAATGTTCTTCTTGGTCTGGTAATATTACCATACTGTCTGTGATGATCCAAAGGTTTTTAACTTCATGTTAAGATGGGGAGTGGTACTGTAACTCACAAGGCCACTGACAAGGTGTGGTGGGTTGACTCGTTTCACCAGCTAAGCACCACGTAACTACTCAGCTCTTCTGACTCCAGTGGGACAGGGGAGACAATAGGAAGAGCAAAGGTGAGAAAACCTGCGGGTTAAAAACATTTAATAACCAAAATAAAGAGGAATAATAAAATGGAATAAAAAATTAGTACAAAAGTAAACACTGACCACCTCCCACAAATAGGTCAATGCCCAGCCAGGCTCTGAGCAATGTCTCTCATCCCAAAATACCTGCCCCCCCCCCCCCCCCCCCCCCAACTTCAGTTTTTATTGCTAAACCGGCTTTTATATGGCAGGAAATATCCTGTTTAATCAGTTTGTGTCAGTTACCTTTGTTGTGTCCCCTCCTAACTTCTTGCCCACCTTCAGCCTACTCACTGGGAGGCAGAGTGGGAATTTCTTGATGCCATGGAAGGGCTTCTCAGCAATAACCAAAACACAGGTGTGTTATCCACATTTTTAGTCACATTTTCAAAACATCACATGGTCCAAATCAGCACCATGTCAGACTGCCATGAGCAAAATCCGTCCATCCATCCCAGCTCAAACTCTAGCCCTTAGTCCATACAATGTATGCCATGCTCAAGTCTTACACTATCCAATCCAACCTTACTAAACACCACTCTCTTTCCTGTCATGTGATACATATATATACAGATATGACTCTCATAGTCTATGGACCACCCCTGTAAAACATTCATAAAATGTCCATTGAGTTGTGTGATGCATGACTTGGCCTTCATGTGTTGTGGTGGTTGCTCAGGACAGGAGAGGTTGTGTTAAATTGTTGGCTCATGTTGGGTCATCACGGTGCTTGCCTGTCTTCTTGCAAGGCTCACTCTCCATTGCTTCAGGTGATTGTTGACATAGTACTTCCTATAATATGGAAATCAAATCACATTTCATTTTCCCCCAGGGTTTAATGTCCTTGGGACATATAACAGATATCCCCATTCTTCCACATTACCCATGAGTTGTACCCAGGTCTTAGAGCAAATTGCCCTATAGCCCTGGCTCCAACACCCTTGACACTGCTGACCTTGGGTGTCTGCAGGTGCCTTCTGCCAGAGACTCCAATGGAGTCGTGCTTCCTGGCAGCAGCAGAGAGAGCAGCTCTCTCATCTGGTCCTGGAGTGGCCCATGGGGACTGCATGAACTGCTTGATCTGTGCAACAGTTTGTTGCTCAGGGCTTCAGTCAAACCAGTTCTCTTGGATCACTCAAGAGAAAGAACTCACAAGCAGACTGTGAGTCCTGGAATATATATTCTACACAAACTCATAATGCCTAGGAAAGGTTTGGTTTTTGTTTTTGTCTGCCAACCAGTGAGGACATGACTTCTGTGTCATTGTATCTGTTGGGGTGTAATAATGCCCCTTTTGCCATCTCATTCCCCATAACTGGATCTCTCATCCTCCTTTGTTTTATTGAAAAATCAGCTTTTGGAACAACATGAATTTTTCTTCCTCTTTCTCAAACACTTCTTCTGCTTTGTTGTCCCACACAACTATGTTTTGGAGCACACAAGACCTTCTTCAAGTATTAAAGAGAAATAGCAGTTGTCAACCAAGCTGCAAATACAGCTATCTACACAAAACTTCAGCATAAAAGGACCATTCCTACAGGCTTTGCTAAGGTCTGAAAAAATGAACCAGAAAATTCAACTACTGAGAAAATACACAAGGGATGTCCACAGTTAACTCAAGACATAATAAAAATAAACTAAACTTTCCAAGAAAGCTAGGGATTAAGGGATCAATACTGACCCAGACCACCTAACACTGAGTAGCACAACTAGAAATATTCTTTATCCTTAGAAACTCTGACTCTTTTAAATTTTTTTTCCAGTGTTGGAAATACATCCTTATTTATTTTTCAAATTGAATTTATAATTTTTTTAATAATCATTCAGTAACACCTCAAATCACATTAAGACCACTTTTGTCTTCACATGCAGAGCTGTATGTTTAAAGTTCTTTAAGCAGGATTGCATATCCTCTCTTGTTCCTTCTTCCTGCCTGTAAGGAAAGTTTTGTCCCAAATTCCATTCTTTCAGAAAATCTTCAGCTCTCCACCGTTAAACTTAGTCCACTGCAAATTCATTCCCTCCCTGAACATCTATCTGTTGATCTATTCTCAAGTTACCTGTAGAAGCTTGACTGTCCAGAAGCACCTCAGCATAAATTTGGAAGGAAACTTCCTCAGTGTAACTCCTTGTTCTGCCCTGACCATCTCTGATCGCTGGACCAGGAACCTGCAGACAGGTTTGAGACATTCAATTTTAATTATGAAGGACAATTTCTACACTTCATCAGCAATATTTTATTTGAATCAATATTGGAAGTCTCTGTTCTCCTTTGTTCTGGACTTCTATCTCCATGCAGCATTTTGCTATAGCAGTGATTTCTAAGAATGCTGAAAAGGCAGATTTTATGGTCTAGTATCAGCTAGAAGGTCTCATCTTTGTCCTGCTGATTACTAGTTTATGATTCAAAAACATCAACAAAAATATGGGCTAGAAAACTAAGGAGAATAAACCTCTTAAGGATGCCATTTGAAATATCTTCAAAACAATTGCAACTGCTCTTCAAGAAGAACTTTTTAAAAATAATTTGTACACACAGGCATAATTTCCCCTAGAGCATTTCTTCTGTGCTTACCTCTGACTTGCTCTTAGTTTATCTAAAAAGTTTATTGAAGTAAGATAAAATGCATATAATTTACATCTTTGGTCACTAAGTGAATTGTTCCAAGAAAAAAGAAAACTAATGAGTTCATGTGACATAGTTAATTTCCATTTATGTCTGATCAGTTTTCTAGAAACTTGTAATACTCCAAATTTTTCAAATATTTGGCATAACAAAATATATTCAAATATATTCTAAAATAGTTCTCAGATTACTGTATGAATTATCACCCATGAATTATGCATTAATTTCTTCTGGAACTGTTGACTTGAATACATATATTAAATCTAAATATTCACTACTCCCACCATCACTGTCCCCATAGTTCCATTTTTCATATTAAAATTAATTTGACTTCCATTTACCTTTGTGAAGACTCAAGCAAAGAAAGTGTTGAATACTCCAGCACTGTCTGCAGTTTGTCTTCCCTTTTGTTTACTAAATCACTCTCCTCTCATTTCCTTTTAGTTCTGATACTTTAATAGAAATTTTCTGTGACTTCTCCAACTGAAATATATTTCATATCTCAATCCTTCTGAATTTATCAGTCTAAATGTTTCTTATCCCTTTATAGCACAGATTTTTCCAGATCTCACCCAATTCTCTTTTGATTTTTGGATATTTGAAGATTTCCTAATTCTGTCTCTGAATTCTTTAGACAAGTTTGTTTTTATGCATTTAGAACAGCCCCTTTCAAAAGTTACCAGTTCACTTGAACACCTTTAATCCCTTACATCATCTTCCCATGAAGTCTCAGTCTCATCTCCCTAGGTTGTGTCAAAGCTGTTTACCCAATTCCCCAGTAGCAAGGCTGTTATTTCATTTTTCTTTCTCCAGTTTGTCTCCCACCTTTGGGTTTTCAGCCAATTGCTTCCTGACAGTTAGATATGAGATACTGCTTTCCCATGGCCAAAGTCCTACCCTCCTGAAACCAGAAGTGTGTACTCAACACCGACAATCTGATCACTTGCTTTGCCTGCACCTTGACACATGGGATTCTTATACTCAAAAGGTCATATGGATAGCAAAAATCTACTTTATTACCTGTCCTTTGGATGTTTCTGATGGCAGCTCAACTCTTCATCTGTCTCTTCTTCCAATTTTCTGCTTCATGTAAGACTCTGAGCACAAAACAATGTGTTCTTCCCCCTTTTAATCTTCACCCACAGATAGTGTACAAGCTTCTTTCCTATCTTTTCCTGTTCTTTATGTGGTGCTATTTTGTTGTATTACAAAGACAGTACCAAGTGTTCTTTTTATTGAAAAAGAGGGACATTCAGGCAAAAGGATTTATTTATTTTTGACTTTTGTCTCAAAAAGTCTCCTACTCTTAGACTTCCTCAAAACTTTATATGATGTACATAAAAAAGAACTTACCCTTTTTCTGTGTGAGAAGAGAAAATGAGCTATTCCCTGCCTGGCAAGACAGAAAAAAAGGCCATATTTTTCTCCTATACTTTAGATTCTAGACAGATAAAACCAACAGGAAGGCTGAGGCTGGAAGGGACTTCTGCAAGTCATCTAGTCCAACCTTTCACTCAAAGCAGAACAAAGTTCAGGTCAGGTTGCTTGGGATCTTGTCCTAGGAAGTTTTGAATACCTCCACAGATGGAGAAGATGATGAAAAAATTTTAATTCTGCCTAATAAAATTATCTTTCTTATGATTTCACATAAATGCCCCAACTGGTTTTGAACATATATTCCATGTATGTTATATGTTTTGACTTCCTACGGAAGTCAGCAGTGACTGGGAGAGTGCCAGAAGGTTTTATTTTTCTAATTGTCTAGAACCTGTTGTAATTACATAAACTTGTTATGAGGAAGGGCAGGGAGAGAAAGTCCTGAGAGGGCTGACATCTAGCCTTGGTTTAAGGCAGACACTTATCTTATCAGCCTACTGTTAATAAACTCACTAAAACAGTAAAGACCCAGATTTAATTTTAACTGGCTTTACTGGCCTGCTTTAGCAATGGCTAAAGGTGATAGCTTGGAAAAACATTAATCAGAGTCAGCTATTTAAAGTCAGACATGTTTTTTGGCAGTTTCTTCAGGAAAGTTCATCTAACAGCCATCAACCATGAAGATTCTTAGCTACCTCCTGGTTTACCGAAGGTTCCTGCTTATTGTCCTCACCCCACTGCTTTTACTTCCACTTCCACTTATCATCAAAACCAAAGTAAGTGACCTGCTTGGAGACATAATTACTTTGCACCTGTATGTAAAGATTGAGATTCCTAGACCTTTTCAGATTAACAGAATCACAGATAGTTTGAGTTGGAAGGGACCTTGAATGAATAATGATGTTTGCATTGTGATTATTTTTTTGTCAATTCGATGTATTTTCACAGAAATGTAGAGAAGACAGCTTCAACGTAAAATTCTGTACTGAATGCATGAAGCTCTGAATCACATATTTGTTTTCTAACAACATCTGGACTACATTGAAAATATTATTCTCATTATTATTTTTTGGACTCTTTTAAACAGCTCTGTATGATTGACACTGGAGAAGAATTGTCAGGAAAAGAGCTGCAATTACTTTTTGTTTAATAAAGGATTTTAAGTTCATCACATTTTGTGTTATCTGATAGGAAATTACTGAATTCAGTGATGGGAAAAATTCCCTCTGTTTCCTAAATAGAGTAAAATCTATAGTTTTATTTTACTTGAAATAGATTCTGGCATTTACTAACTCTTGGGACAACTCCAAGCTGATGAAACAGCTATCTAACAATGTCATTAGTGACTCTATTTGGTACAGCTCTGATGCCAGCAGAATGAAATGGAATTTGTTATCATGTGTGCATTATACATACCATGTATGACACTACACGAAAATTTGGTTCAGAAGTCTTTGCATCACAGTTAGATGGTGGTTACAGAGCAATGGGCTTCACGCTCTCACATCACAGTTCCAATATTTCAGTTTTCTTTCTGAGAGGAAACTCATAGGAAGTTCTTAATGTGGTATGACTGAAGTGAGATGAAGCTTTGCTAGGTGAATGGATATTTTCAAATTGTTTCATACATAACAAAAATTTCTTCCTCAAAATAAATGATAGCCACAGCTGACTGACTTAGGTTTAATATTGTTGTTTTCCAGTCAAAGGTTCCAAGAGCTACATCATTAAGCTGTTCCTTTCCCAGTACAAGCCATCTCTGCTGCTGTTGAGTAATTTCGTACCCTAACCAGGGGCACTAAGAGTTCCAAACCATTTTCCTCAAAAGCAGAAATATAAATTAAAAACTACACAGAAGAGATTTCTAATACCCTGGAAGAAACTAGGTTTAATTCACCTCATTATATTTGTCTGAGGCTGCATTTTACAGACAGCATTGAAAATTATTCTCCTGGGAGTAAAAAAAAAGATAAAAAAAGGGAAAAACCCCTCCTGGTTTTAAGGAGTTGAAATAAAAGACAATCACTAAAATTACAAGCCTGAAAAACAACAGCTGTGTTTCTTGTCAGTATTGTATGATACATTTTTTGTTAGATTATATCCTTGCCTTATTGCTACTGATGAAAAGACTTCAGGAGAGAAAACATTTGACCAATTATTGACTGCAAGTACTCCTGGAGTCTTAAACGTTTGCTTACAGAGGCAAAATACTTTTGATTTATAGGAATTCATGGCCTGAGAATGCTCCAGAATGACCTAGAAGATGATTAATTGTCCTTGAAGGAATAGGCAGCTGACTTTTTTCCCACTGTTCCTGAATGATAGAATTTAAATAATTTTAGTATCTCTTAGAAAAAAAATTCTCTATACCTATTTTACTGACTGTGTTTCATATCTCACCAGGATTCTCAATAGCACACAATAACTACCCTAAATGCAGGTCCTTTGACTCATACTTTTTCAAGGTGTGGGGAATCTACTGATGGAAGTGTGCTTTTTGAATTGTGATTTTTTCCCCTTGGATGACTAACTCATGTTTTTATTGGTGCCTTTTGTATTCTAGGAAGCAGAATGTGCATACACATTGTTTGTAGTTGCCATCTTTTGGCTCACAGAAGCTTTGCCACTGGCTGTTTCAGCTTTGCTCCCTGCCTTTATGTTCCCGCTGTTTGGTATAATGGGATCCAAGCAGGTAACCCTTATTTTTCTGTTTTATACTGTGCATATCAGGAATCAAAACTCCAAAGAATGAAACACATAATGTTGAAACCTGTCAGGCAAATGCATGGATTTGCTGAGTGTCAATCACAATAGTTCTGCCTCAAGACTTCCTCACATGCTTTGTCTTCAGGACTTGTTCACATTTTTTTAATAATTTCTTTAATAATTCCTTCTAGATAGTGGCTCAGTTTTTAGATTCCAGTTGATGGGAAAATGCTAGGTAGTTATGAAATATCCTTAATATTACAGAGGCAAAATGTCGCAATAATGGCACCATGTGCAAACTGCCAACTATACACGTTCGTGCCAGAGAGATGAAATCATAGATAATCATAGTCTAAGTCTATGCTTAAAGTTGTTATTTTACCTGTTAGATAGATAAAAAGGTAACAAAAACAACATTAAATTGCTTATTTAGTATGTATGTGAGATGTGACTGATGATTTTACGTTGTTTTATCCTAAGCTTTATTTTTTATTTTGTTTTAACCATATGCACTTTAGTGCATTTATTCTTGAATCATTTGGTTAAATGAATTTAACAGTTCCAATGACTTTAATAATTTAATTTTAAGAAAAAAAGAGTCTCTTTATTTATTTCATAATATAATCTTACTGATTTTTTTCATTAAAATGGTATTACTAAATGCTAAATTAAATTCACCATTTAATTTTAAAAAATGGGTTTATTTTCCCTTTTGATTTTTGGGGTTTTTTTATTTTGTTTCAGGTAGCATCTGCTTATTTTAAAGACTTTCATCTGCTGCTGATTGGAGTGATTTGTTTGGCAACGTCAATAGAAAAATGGAATCTTCACAAAAGAGTGGCTTTAAAAATGGTGATGCTGGTGGGTGTCAACCCTGCATGGTATGTGCTAAACAATCTCTTGAAGGACAATAATACTTGTGAAAGCTATGTATTCCAGAAATAATTGCCTACTGCTTTTTCTACCGTATAAATCCAGCCTTTCTTTTCTACTCAAACAAAGCAGATATTTAAATTGCTATGAATGGTTTGTAGGTGACACTTTAATATTTTGCTGAAATCCTAATTGAAATTTCCCTGAAGTGCTTCTATTCATAATAAGGATCCTTCTGAACAAAAAATATTATTAGTTTGTAAATAATATAGGGGTTCCGTTTCTTGATGGTCTTTGGAACATTCCCACCCAATGCCTACAACATAAAATTTGTTCTATGCTGATTTTTTATTTCAATAGTGTTTTCAAAATTGTGGACATTTCCAAAAATACAAAAAGAGTTCAAATACACAGTGAGGGGGAAAAAGAAAATCATACAGCTAAGCAGGTGGTGGGGAAGGAAAAACACATTAACATTATGTCTTTACTTAAGGTGTTTTCCTTTGTCTACATATGGAAAAAAATCAAAGGATAGGCACTTTCTCAGCTGGATGAGGTGATAAGGTAAAAGAAATCACACCCTGTTTACTCACTATCAACATATGTTTTAGGAAGTGAAAAATTTTTCTTGCTTTACTAACTTGCAGAAAAGGTTTAGGCTGACAGAGGCATCTGTCAGCGTACAAGTAAGGCTGCTCATAAGATCTGTGGAGCAAGTTTAGCTTCCCAGAATACATCATGCGTATGACATCTTGCCAGGAAGCAGAAAGGAAGCAAATGGTCAGAAAACCAGGAACCCCAGGTCTAAAAAAGTAAGATGCCTCTTAAGTGATTTAACGAATGACACTTCATAAGAATGCTGGATTATTTCTATTTATCAGTAATTTGATTGACCTAATTTTAAATATCACATGTATTTTGATTTAGTTCTGCCTCTTTTGATAGCTGGTAGCTTTCTGTTTGAAAAAAATTCTCCTTACATTCTTGTTCTACTGCCTTCCATTATCTTAAACTGTATTCTTGTGCTATGCTGGTTTAGTTATTTCGACTTCTCTTTTGAACACTCCTAAATTCTCATCTTTTAGCTGAAATGTTGAAAGGGAGAACATAAGTGGATGGTGTGCTGTGCTAAGCTGAACATTGCTGGGGAACTTGCTGTGAACAGTCAAACCTGAAGCCAGTACCTGAGGATACCTAAAGCAACTCCAGAGTTGTAACCCTGAGGAAGCATCCTTCATATCTATCACATTTCCTGGTCATGACAAAGGGATGATAAGATTATGATTAAATGATCTGTGAAGGATGAAATGATCTGTGAAGGTAGATCTGTGATCTCCCCACCTCTCAGCATCTGCTGCTCACTAGCTGTGCCCACGGCAGGCACGGTGCTGCTCTCTGCACACTTCCTCCTCAGCTGCTTGCAGCAGAGCCCGTGCACACTGCAGCCTCGCCCAGCCCAAGGCAGAGATATCACTGCACGAGACCTCTGCATTACAGGTCATAAGGGGTGCAGCAATGAAAGTAAAATAGCAAGAGACTTCTGGATTTTCCATTACATATTCTTCTGGAGAAACTGATGTGTATCAGAAATATGTGGCCAGCAGGATCAGGACAGGGATGGTCTACCAGTACTCGGCACCGGTGAGACTGCATCTCAAATCCTGTGTTCAGTTCTGGGCCCTTCACTACAAGAAAGACATTGAGGTGCTGGTGCGAGTCCAGAGAAGGGCAATAAGCGGATGAAGAGTCTGAAGCACGAGGGTCTTATGAGGAGCAGCTGAGGGAGCTGGGGTTGTTCAGTCTGGAGAAAAAGCATCTCAGGGGTGATCTTATCACTGTCTACAACTCCCTGAAAGGAGGCTGTAGCCAAGGGAAGGTCAGCTTCTTCTCCCAGGTGAAAAGTGAAAGGACAAGAGATAATGGCTTCTAGTTGGGCCAGAGGAGGATTGGATCGGACAATAGGGAAAATTTCTTCAATGAATGGTTGGTCAGGCATTGGAACTTGGATGCCAAGGGAAGTGATTGAGTCATCAGCCCTGGAGGTATTTGGAGATGTGTAGATGTGGCACTTAAGAACATAGTTTAGTGGTGGACTTGGCAGTGTCATGTTTATGGTTGGACTGGGTGATTGTAAGGGGTTTTCATAGCCCAGATTATTCTGTGATTCTGTGTAAGGGCTTTCTGTCATTTGAGCTATGCATTAATGCCTGTAGACTAGCAAAGGAAGGTGAATACATCTATGCAACCTGCAAGGACTAGAAAGGTTAATAAAATACCGAATGTGCACCACAAAGCAAAGAGTGACCTTGTAGTTGGATATAATGAAATAATTATCCAACATCCCATGCATAATATTTTTTAACAATACCACAGGGAAAATAATGCAGAAAAACTGGGCCTGAACAGAATAGGATATATTTTATAATTTTGCAATCACTTTAGAGTCCCTCAGTAGAGTCCCCCACATTGTACCAAATGGTAACCTGACCATCCATTATATCTGACGATCAATCCATCTAATGCTGGAAATTTATGATGAATAGTTTTAAAATACATTAGTGAATATCTTAATTTGTTTTATTTTTAAATCCTCTTGCAAGTCCTACTAAAAGAGCATTTTTCTACAGTGTGAAAATTCATATTCGGTGTGCTTATTCTGACCCGTATTTTCTGCATAACACAATTCTTTCCTAACTTCTGTCTGAGGACCTAATCAAAATCTGCCTAAATTAATTAGTTTTAAACTACTGATGACAATTGGTGTTGAATGAGATCTGTGACTTGCTGGTCTATGGATCATTTCATCACTGCAATTAAAAGTGCACAGGGAAAGACAAGGTTCCCCTACTGAGGAAAAATCCAGTTTGAAATGTTGTTGCCATTAGCTGAAATGAAAGGCTATAAGAGACATTTTGATGGCATTTTTACATCATCAAATAATGTTTATATGATTTTTATATCATATCTATATTGGCTTCATGTACTAAGTAAAACCGACTTTTTTGTGAAGCTTCTGATCGAGGCTGTGCAAAGAACTTTACAAATTGCACAGATGTCTTCTGATGGAAAGGTGCAACACCACCATCCTCCAGTAAGTTCTCTTGCTGTGATGATGTATGGCAGGTGTTTAACATCAGTAACAGCACCTTGGAACAGGGAGTTAAGAGGACTGTTTACATTTCCAACTCCAAGAAATGCATTAAAAACAACATTGTGACCTGTATTCTAAATTTACAATCCAACTTCACCAGATATGACATGTAATGTTTGATTTTTCAGACATTGATGCAATTCAGTGTATTGCATTACTATTTGTAGTAAACTTAGAAAAGTTGAGCCAAGACCAGATTAACGAATTGTAATGACTTTCCCTTTCCCATTTAATAGCGAAGATGACATTTATTGAAGCCCAAATAATGCCTATACTTGTCTTGGTGCTCTGAATAAGAACTAAGTTTTGTATCTCTTACTGAATTTTTAATATTTCTTTCTATAACAACTGAACTGGTATATTTAGAGAACTTAACAGTCTAAGTGATAACTCCAGCGTTTTGACCTAGACTGTACAAGATGAGATTAATAACATCAGCAGTGTAGCCATTTTAACTCACATTTGAATGTGTGGTTACATTATATGCATGGTGCTGTTTCTTCAATGATGGTTCAAATACAGTATAATTCTGTAAATAAGTATTGCTTCTGCTTCACTTTAAAACATATTTAAACCTCTAAAATATGATAATTTCAGTGTCTTAGATCAAGACAATTTTAATTCAAAAATGTTCTCAGAATTACAAGCTTTAAATTTTCAGTGTTTCAACTTTTCTGTTGACAAAGTTCTCATTTATATTAAATAGACTGATGATAGGAGGTGTTACTGTAGCAGTCACAGACTCTTCTCTCCTATTCCAGGCTTATGCTGGGTTTCATGGTTAGCTGTGCTTTCTTGTCAATGTGGCTCAGCAACACCTCTGCTGCTGCCATGGTGATGCCAATCGTAGAAGCCGTAGCTCAGCAGATCATCAGAGCTGAAGCAGAAGCTGATGAGCTGGAGATGTCCTGCTCCAATGGCTCCATCAACCCAGCCCTGGAGCTGGATGGTAGGCACACGCTGCTGTTCTGTCTTTGCCACCCTCACTGGCCAGTAAGGAACACAACAAGTACAATTAAATGCCAGAGAAGTACTGGCACCATCTCGTGCTTCACTGTGAGACTTCTCTTGGATTACTGTGTGTGAGCTCTCTCATGATCACAAAGATTAATTAAAACTGAACAGGTGCAGAAGGTGGCAGCTGAGTGAGAGGACGGGAGATAGGAAGGGGCTGGTTTATCACCCTCTCTTATCAGCCTTATAAGATGGCTGGAAGGAAATATGACTCCAGGCTATAGATACACTAAGACTTAAATGTTAGCTCAGGAAAAGAGCTCTTTAAGCTGTAGGGTAATGTTGGAAGAACAACTGAATCTAAACTGATTACCTTCACAGTTAGATTGTAAATTAGGAATATTTCTCCTCATGAGAAGATTCAGATTTTGAGGAACAGGAGTCATGAAGGAGTAGGGCACAAATCAACTGTTTCTGAAATTGGTGCTTGCAAATGTATTGATGGGATAATGTGAAGTGAGTGCATGGGATGAGACATCTTGATGGAGCCTTTCCAGTTTTACTCCCTTAAATGCTTTTCTATCTTTGCATCACTGTCTTACAGAAAATGTCGGAGAATATGAAAACCCAGATTGGAAGGAGAAAGAAAAACAAGTTAATGGGTAATTGTTATTAATTTAGTAAATTCTGTTCTAAGAATCCATCTAAATAGACTCCCTGTTTGTTACAATACGTGCCTTTGTTTTTCCAGATATAACAACAATATGGGTAGTACTGTATGCACAGTTGAAAAGGAAAATGAAAAAGGAAATGAACAGGTACCTAAAATGTCTTTTTATTATGCAGTGAAACTTATTTTAACCTAAATCTCACTTCTGTGCCACACCTAAAATGGCACAGATGGCAATGAAGCTGATTACATGTGAATAAGAAATATACCTGTAGTCAGACATATGTATACACTTTGCTTATATAGCTATTTCATTACTGGTTTTGTCCTCCCATTTTACACAAGTTAAAGCAACCTCACCAGAGTACAAACTCTATATAGTAGGTGTGTATATATGTATCAGTCTATACAGTGGCAGTTCTGTAAAAACTAAGATCAGGGAAGGGACTTCAGGGTTTGACTCTGCTTCCTTTTCCTTTACGTGAATAATTGCATTACCAGTGTAACTGCAAACCAAGCCACACTGCACACAACTATATTGCCAGTAAACTGTCTGGCTCTTCTGAGATATCTGCAAATTCTTTTTTTGTGCCTGATGATGAGCCCTTCTTATACATTAATTGGTGTGTATTTTCTAAGCAGAACCTTCCACCTGCTGAAGCAGAGAGAAAAAGCAGAAAGGACAAATACAGTGGGATTTTCAAAGTGATGTGTTTATGTGTGGCTTATTCTGCTACCATTGGAGGACTGACCACAATCACAGGAACATCAACTAATCTGATTTTTACTGAGCACTTCAATTCGTAAGAGACTATATTATATTATTTTTATTCTTCTTAGTACAGAAGTTTAACTTTCTTTCTCGTGCTCTCACATGACCCCCCCTAAAACACATTAGAAACCTTGCCCTTTGATTTGATATTATTTGATTCTATTGCTTTTCTTATTTTTTTTTTACTGAGATAAAATGAAATTCCATGTTTGTATTTGCCTTACACTGGGAAACTCTATAAGTGATCTGCCAACTCATGCAAAAATATGACCATTGTTTGGTTAAGTAGCACTTTACTATTTCAGTAGTTACATGAAAAAGGAGATTTTTCTTAGAAGGAAAGCAATGCCTGGCATGAATAGAACAAGCACTGTCTAAGGATCTGTTATTAATTTCTAATTACAGCAGGAAATAAGTTCAATCTGCTTAGCAGAGAGCATCAGGAGACTTTCAAGAGGCTCAGCACTGTTGAAATGAGAAATCTGGGTCCACTAATCAACAAAAAAGCAAATAATTTCAAGGTAGTCTGAAACTTTGCATTCAATGGAACAATGGTTTAAGTTGTTCAAAGCACTCTTCAATATTCATTTTCTTTCTTAAGTAGAACTGCTTTGAAAAGAAAATTGGCAAATTTCATTTCAAACCCCTTGGAATCCAATAGTTCTTGCTGATCAATTTTTTTTCTTCTACAAACTACCATTGCCAGTAATAGTCCTACTTGAATTCTGAAATAAAACAAAATAAAGTAAAATAGTTTTTTGTCCTCCATCCACTGGTTTGTATTGCACATGACAAAATTGTTGAAGACCAGTTGTTGATAGCATTTGTAGAGTTTGCCTGCAAAGAGTTTACTGTTATTGACACTAAATCATTGTAGAAAGAGGATTGTTAAAATCAACCACACTGGTTCGTTTTCCAGAGGAAATAGGTCTAGAAAATAAATCAGTGTGTCCTGTTCATCCTTGCTTCAGGCAAGACCTGTAGTAGACAATCTGACAATAGCAGATAATCCAACCAGAACTATGTAATAGATTGTTTTTAAAAAACATTAAAATGATCATCCATTCTACCTGAAGAATATTTGCTCTGGAGATGAAGAGTACCTAGCTTCAATATTCAGATTACTAGAAATAGTTACAAATATATTCATCCCTGTACAAATTTGTTGTAGACCGCAATAAACTAGCATTTTGTAATGTAATTGACTCTTTAGTATAAAGTTTTTAAGAGCTTGTTTTGTTGCTCAGTAAGAAACTATCACACATATTTCAGGAAAGATCATAAACACTTTAGCAAGTGATGAAATGTTAGATCATTACTAGACTGCTTCCAGTTCTTTCTTATCTTGGAATTTTTACATACAAAAATGGATGTGGCTAACCATGTAATAAAAGGTACATGGCCATGTAATTAATACATTATGTAACAGCACAATGCTTTATATGTTCTGTACTGTTGTACTGAGGGTTTCATTGTCCCATCATTAAGTACAGTTGCAACTTAGAGCATCACCCCAAAAAAAGGGCAGGGGTATATGTTTGGTGCCTGCTAGTACTTTATTTGCAATATATATAAGCATCATAGTAAATATAGATCAAACCTAAAATTTGCACAATACTTCAGAGAGCATTTATAATAAGCACTTAAAGCTTCAAAACCCTATGGAATCATCAAAATTATTTTCCTTCTAGGAAGACCTGAAATACACAATATTGGCTGATAATTGGAAATAGTCATTAGGATGTCGTCTGTCTGGACATTTTTCCTTCCCTTCCATCTGGTTTTTGCATCAAGAAGGAAAACTGCTCAAGGAGACTTGAATTTTCTCACTTCTAGCATTAAAACTCTTTCAGTAGAGCTGGAAGAGCTCAAAGAAAGAGTAACTTCTGTTCATAAAGTAAACTGGAAAACAGGCTGGTTTTACTCTGCCTTTTTTGTCTATCTGGCATCAATTAAATTCAACAGTAAAGCAATTTCTTTCGGAGAACCAAAGCCCTTCCCCTTTCCTTAAATGCACATGGAAGGGAGATCTCTGCTTGAATGACCCACATTTACAAACAGTAGATTGAGATAGGCTCAAAGAGACAAGGTGAGTGGAGACATCATCCACCAGGCCAATGAACATTTATGGAAATTAGTAATAATAATTTTGATTTTAATCAGTTTTGATTCACTTATGGAAGTCTAAACAATACAAGTTTCAGTGTTGCTTCCGCTATTTTCTTCTACATTCGTTGTAGCTTTTTCATTTGAGTATATTTTCTTGTGCCAAAATCTCATCTCAAAAAACTCCTTTCTTTCAAGTTCTGTTTCTTTATAGTCCTACCTGCCCTTAGGCTGTGCATGGCCCTCCCTTGCTTACTGAGCTCACTTCAGACACACCTCAGTCAGTGTCAGATCCCCAGACCTGTTGCTGATCCATTGCTCAAACAACTGGAACAGCTGGCTCCTGTAGTGGTCATGATGACCAGGAAGGGGATGGGAGGGTGAGGCAAGAGGATACCACAGGCCACCTCATGCTGAAGGCTGCTGCCAGCCAGAAATATTCTCCCACAGAAGCGCTTTCTGGTAATTCTCACAAGTCTTCATTCCTTTGCAAAGGCGAACTAAACCTTTTTTTGCTTTTATCCAGGCGCTACCCAGGTTGCCAGTGCATCAATTTTGGATCCTGGTTTATCCTTTCCATCCCCATTGCAGTTATTATTCTGCTGCTCTCCTGGCTCTGGCTCCAGTGGCTTTTCCTTGGGTTTGAGTAAGTGAACAGCATAATCAATAAAACTAAAGGTTATTGATATAAAAGATTATTTGTACCAGGAATAAATACTGCATCTTAGTTTAATAGGCTCTATAGGAAGAAAATGCAACAACAGTGATTTTGTGACCTTGATTAGTAAGACTCAATCTCCGGATGGACAAGAATTTTCTAAAATAAGAATCCTGACTATTCAGCCCAGTGTGAAAAGTCCATACCACAAATGGACTCACTCCTTTACAATATGCACACATCATCATTAATCAGTGCATGTGTGCAAGACAAAACAATACTGAAATCACATACGGTTTTTTTCACTGGAAGAGTCATAGGAATACATCCTTTATTGGAGTGAGGCATTGGTTTGAATAATTGAACAATGCCTGTTATAAACTGGATGACTGTATTTGTAAATGTGAGGTAAGAAACTTCTGCTTATCCTAAATTTATATGTGGTGGTATGGTAGGGTTTCTGTTTCTCCACACAACTTGGGCTTTTATGGTTTTGGAGAGGACAATACGTCTTTTGGGATGATTCTTCAAAGCCTTTTTCTCCATGAGTTCAATAACATCTGGAGAGATAGGTGGGGCACCAATCGTCCAAAATTGTATGGCTACTTGTGGTGCAAGACTTGAAAAGGGAGACTAGTTTTAAGCAGACAGAATCCTCCCATGCTTACCACTCTATATGTGAACATTTATAGTTTCATTTTTCTTGCTTGTTTTGGTAATGTTCTTTTTAATATTGTGTAAGAGAGTTATCCAAGAATGAAAACCTGGCTTGTAGCAAATACCCTGCTGATCATTATGTAAGCTACTCGTGTGATAAAAACTTTTTCATTCAAAAACAAAGGAAAGCAAAGCCATAGAGTTAAAGAGACTCTCATTAAAGAGAGTTATATATTTGATTATTTCAATTTGTTCACATGTTTAAAGTTTTGTCCTTCCTGGCTAAATGAGCTGGTCAATAACAGGACGCATTTTGTTGCTGCCTCTGTCAGTGTCCTACTGGGCATTGTCAATTAATTCCAGTATGCTCAATTTGGTCTGTGATAATTAAATGGGAGATACTGCATTGTAAAGTAACAAATTTACACTTGTCAAGTGCTATTGGTAACTGGAAAGGTTGGACTTTTTTTTCTGGATACACTATTATCTCATCATTCAATATTGCTGCTTTACATTCCAGTTTAAAAAACATGTTTAAGTGTGGCAAGAAGAAAACAGCTAGAGAAGAGGCCTCATCACAGGTGATTCAGGAGGAGTACAAGAAACTTGGACCAATTAGGTATTTCAAACTATAAATCTGCAAACAAGAGCAGGTAAATCTAAATGTCAATTCAGGAAAATTTATAATTCATTCTACTTCTGCTATAGCTACCCAGAAACTGTTACACTTGTCCTGTTCATTCTAATGACCCTCCTGTGGTTCACCAGAGATCCTGGCTTCATCCCAGGATGGTCTTCACTTTTCCCAAAGTAAGTGATCTCTTTCGATAAACCAACAAGAACTGTACTGTGCCATAACTACATACCTTCTTTTCTTACCAGTTTTCAAAAATTAAAATACTTTCAATATTTCAGAATATCCCATGCCAAACTTGTTGCAAACCTTTGTAGTGTATACAGAAGATAAACTCCAGAAACTTCACATATATATCTGAGCAATAGCTGAAATGTGTAAAACGTGTTATAGGATAAAATAAATAAATCTAGTAATAATCCCTCCTAAGAGGGATTATTACTAGATTTTTGGCTTAATATGTTCAGGGAGAATGCATAACAATTGATGCCAAAGTACCCCACTTCCTCATCAAGTGTGAAATTCAAAGAATAAATCTCGTTAGGATTTTTTTATCTACTGCCCTTAGTGACAGCACACTTATAAGCATGCAGACCAACATCCCCTGCTTTGACAGCTGAACTTAATGATACAAATTACTGTCTGTTCATACATAACTCCCTTAAAGTCATAGTTCAACTGAACACCAAAAAGTCAAGAACTATTGTAGGTTTTTTTTGCCTTCTGCTGCAACTTTTCCAGGATCACCTGGATTACTTTCCCTAAGTAATCAGTCAGTCTTACAGGAACTTATATTACCATGATATCACCTTTTCTCTTGCTGCAATTACTGTAATTTCAGTTCTGTTCTTCTGTGATAAAGTTTTGAGTTTTGCTCTGGAGTGGTGGGAAGTAGTTGCAGGATTGGGACAAGTGGGACTTAATGCTCTTTACGTCCTTATGGGTTTAACATTTATTACTGGGTATCCTAAAGGCCAGTTCTAGACTAGAAGGGTAATTTTCCATTTTGTTTTCCTGTGTGTTTGTGATAAATGACACATGAACACACATACCTCTTGCCTTCTCTCTTTAAGTATATTTTCACCACTTACACATCTTCCCAGTGCTCTTCCAGAAAGTCTAGGAGGGAGTGTCACAAGGAATAATCGTAGCTCTTTGAAGATTTAAAGTGTAACACAAAATTATTTTGCGCAAAAAAATACCATTAAAAAGTGTATTAAAAACTAAGGTTGCTTTAAAATTATTTACTTTTAATCATCAGAAAAAAATTGAAAAAGAACACTTGTTTTTCCCTTATAACAAGAGCAGTGTTGATGATCACTGTTTCATATGAAACGTTACACTCTTGAAAGGGTTTTGGAGTGGTGACCTAATTAAACAATCATCTAGCTAAGCAATCAGGCTGGGTTGGCTTCTCTTCCTGCTTCCTATTAACACCCAGTGCTCACCCAGCATTGTTTAAAGAGGTACATATTACACTGAAATACAGGCACTGTAAACAAACTTTCAAATATGGGACTTAGGGTTCAAATGACTTTTTTTCATCCAGAGAGCTACATATTCCTATTTTAAGCTGGTTATCATTGTCTGAGGATTTTTTTCATTGGTAGAGAAAAACAGAACATTCTCAAAAATGATCGGGGTTACAGGTTCTGCACAGGGATGTTACATTGTGGATGCCCTCTAATGTTGCCCTTGGAAGGAACTGCAAGCATGTGTCATATCACATCAGGCCAAATTATGTTGTAATTTGGGTGAGGTAACCTGAAGAGAAACAAAGCTTTCCTTACGCACCTTAAGAGGAAAGAAAGCAATTCTTACTATTCATACCCTATTTCTAGATAGATTTAATTTATCAATCAATTATATTAACAGGCATAAAACCAGTAAATTAGGTTAATACTTTCTCAGCAACAAAAACTTCTCAGTGAAAATAAAGGAGTGGGGCATAGGATCAGCACAAGTACAGCTGTGAGCAAGGCATATTCTTAGAAATAAAACCCAAACCAAACAAGAGCAACAACAAAGAAATCTGAGGGGGAAAACCCCTCCTATCTTAGAAACAGTATTTCTGTCACTATGATGTCCAAGAGGCTTGTAGCAGTGCACTGAACTGCAGATTGCATCTCTTAGGCACTTGTTCCCTAAGGCCTCTGCATATAAAATTGCTCAGTGTTTTGGACTTAAGTACAGAGATAGGGATGTGCACAACTTCTTTAAGTTTATGGTACAGGAAACAACATAAGGAAATCTTCTCCACCCCTACAGAAATCTGATCGCCCTTGCTTTCCATAGGGTTTTATCCCACAGTCTCAAGAATGCCTAAGGGAAGTTCTTCTGCCACCTGAAAAGAGCTTTTACCTTATGAAAAGCCATAGTGTTGCTCCAAGACTAGTGAGTGCATCCTATTAGGTGGGAATTGCACCACCCTCAGGGGTCTTAAACCAGAAAGGGCTGTCTGATCCTTTATTCTAGCATGCTGAAGATCAAAAGAGTTACACCTTTAAAGAGTACCCCTTTAATATACGAACACTGATATTTTTGAAATCGCAGCAGAAATACCACTATTTATTTATGCTACCTTTATACTTCTTAAGAGCTACTTTTTGTACTGTCAGCAAGTTTTTAATCCACATTTCTGCTGTAGCAGTACTGAGTAGAGCCCATTATTTCTAGCTTTATCAGATGCGTTTCAAAAATACATTACCTCTTACCAGTTGATTTTTCTTTTAAAAAAAAGTATATTTATTAAAGACTAATCCTTCCTTTGCTGTCCTGCCCTGAACCCATTACCTCCTTCTGTGAGCGGACGGCAGGATGTTTTAATAAATATTGTATAACACTACAGAGAGCAGCACAGGGTAAAAATGCCTGTTTCCTCCCCATCTGTTGACAGCACAAGATCACACATCATTTCTGCTACAGCAGTTTCCTTCTGTGTCCTGGTCTGATTCCAGACTATTGGATATTAGCTTCAATTAGAGGAGTTCCAGGTTGGCCTTTGGCCTTTGGGTTTATGAGCCTCATCAGAAACAGAAAGTTCTACACTGAGCTGCAGCTGATTAGAGCTGATGTAGGCAAGGTAGGCTTCCCTCACCCTTCCTTAGATTATTGCCTGGATGTACTGTATTTTTTTCTTCATTATTTACTCCTTTCTTTACTTCTAATACAAGACCACTATGTATTTTTGTCCACAGCCATGTTCTCTACAATGATCTCAGTTGGAGTCATTGTGAGATCCCTTGAATCAACAGGTTTTTTGCTTCCTTATAGCACAATCAAATTTGCAGTCTTATAAGCAGGTAGATGTTGTATTACAACTTTTACATGTTTATCTCAAAATTTGATAATGATTGAAAAGCTTCTGTTTGGAATGGCATCATGTGTGTGTCCACGTAATAGTTTGACTGGTGGCAGGATGTATGTGTCCCAAGCAGGTTTTTTGAGAATGGTGTTTTGCATCAAGAATACTAAGTTTGTGAGCAAAAAGTTGCACTCCCTAGTTCAACTAGAGTAAGTGCAAAGTCCTGCACCTAGGGAGGAACAATCCCTGCAGGAAGGGGGCTGCAGGGTCACCTTGACAATGTTTAAAACTACGTGGGAGGGAGCAAAGAGGAAAGAGTCAGGCTCTTCTTAGTGGGGCTCAGTGACAGGATGAAAGACAATGGGCACAAAATGAAACTTACAGGTTGCCTCCTGAACATCAGGAGATGTTTTTTACCTGTGATGGTGACCCAGAGAGGTTTTTGATTTTCCATCCTTGGAGATACTAAAAAACTGTCTGAACACAGTCCTGTGCAGCTGGATCTGAGTGACTCTGCCTGAGCAGAAGGGGTTGGACCAGACAGCCTCCTGAGGTCCCTTTCAAACTCAACCATTATGTGAAAATGGAGCTGCCTAGAGGAAAGTGACAGCATGGATTGTTTCTGCATCTAGATCTCACTTTCCTTCAAATATTCTAGCAAGCCTTAAAAGAATGTAGGGTAAGATCCAAGAGGAAGAGATTTTGTATCTCTAGACCTGGTGCATCTGGTCCTAGGCTAAAGATGATATCGGGGCAGAACCTGCTGCCTTAAGAAACCAGAAAAATATAGTGACTTTTTTTCAAAATGTATTTTCTATGCAGGCAGAGACTAGGAAGCTGGAGAGAGAAAATATTAGAGAATCAATTCAACTTCTAGGGCATCTTCATTTTGTGACAGTGTTAGCTAAAATTATGCTGGTTTTGGTGTAAGTCAGGTATGCATATTAAGGTTTTGTTTGAATTTCACCTAACAGTGCAAAGGATTAGATATTTGTAGCATATAACTGAGAGAATTGTTCTTTGCTTTCAGTGAAAAGCTCTGGTTCATTACAAAATATTAAGCTGCTGGGAAGATCTGTGGGAAGTTATTATTGGACCTACTGTAGCTGAATATTTAGAAAGCATATGGTCTGAGGTTGAGAGAAAAAATATATTGGTGTATTGGTTCAGAAAATCTTACAGAAGAACTTGCAGAAAATAGAAAAAAATAATAAGGTTAAGAAAATGTTTGCTTAGCTTTCTTCAGTAAAATTTCTATTCATTTTAATGACTATCTTGACTGAAATAAGACAGACTGGGATATGTCATCAGCTAACATTGAGCAACAGGCTTGGATGTGTTAAAATGGCCTTACAGCTCAGCTTGGCACCTTGCCTGATCTTGGGGCAACTCTTTACAAGTTAGAAGGATACTGAAGCAGTTTAAGAAACAGTAGTGCAAACAGTTCTCAAGCACTGGAAATGACCAAAACAAGCATGACCCTTGTAACTGTGACCCTAGTAATAACAGCCATAGGAGGATGATAATAAAGTTCTGCTGCCTTTCCTCAACTAGAAAATGTCCTTTGTGGGTGTGCACTGTTCTCTTTAAGGCCTCTTAAACTGAATCTATTGCAGAGCATATTAAAATTATTAAATTTATTGTTAAACTGTAAAAACTAGTTATTTAAGCTTCAGCTACTTCTGAATATTGCCCTCCACCAGCTTATTTCTGTGTGGCAAAATAATACATACTTACTCAAGATGTTTATTTATGAATTTATAGGACCTGCACCAAAAATTTCTATAGATGTGAGGAGCTGACCTTGATTGTCTGCCAGGTGCCCACCCAGCCACTTTGTCACTGCCTCTCCTCAACAGGACAGGGGAGAAAATAAGGTCAAAAAGCCTGTGGGTCAGGATAAAGACAGAGATAACTGATTGCTTATCAGTTACCATTATGGGCAGATTTGATATGGCAGAAATTAGTTTAACTGCAAATTAAAAATAGAGTTGGATGGTGAGAAACAAAGACAAAAACTAAAACACTTTCCCCTCATCCTCTTTTTTTTCCAGGCTCAATCTGACTTCATTCCTTACTCCTTTACCTCTTTCCATCACACCTAGTGGTGCAAGGGATGAGGAAGAGAGGGTTATGGTCAGTCCACAGCAGATTGTGGACTTTCCTGCTACTCTGTCCTTTTCCTCTCTCCTCCCCTCCTTCTCCTGACTATATATATTTATGTGGTTTTTTTTCTTGTTCTCCTTAGGTATAAAAGCTATATTACGGATTCAACAGCTGCCTTAGTGATAGGGCTCCTGTTCTTTATTATCCCAGCAAAAACATTGCGTAGGACATCGAATGGAGAAAACAGTTGAGTATATTTTGATGTCGATTTTACTACAATAAGGTATCTATGATGCTACTGTAAATGTAACTTATTGCACTGGTTAGAGGAATGTTGTTAAATACTAATGCTGAAGTCTTAATACAGGGTATAAAGCATTAGGGTGTAAAGCATCCCTGGTCTGGAAGTCAGTGCCAACAATTATACAATGTGAGCAGGAGGAGCTAGTGCTGTGCTGGAAGCTGCTACCTGCAGCCCATGGACACCGAGGGAAACCACCTTCCCACTGGCTGCAATGGGCTTTGAAATGGGCTGCATGGAGCACAGCTAGGCTTGTGTTTTGAAAATGTTACTGCTTGATTAGGGTACCCTATAAAATCAAAAATTTTACATTAATTCATTATCATGCAATTTTTCCTCTTCAAAATGGAATTTTTGTTTAAAGTACACCTCTGGCTTATCCTCTTTATGTGTTCAGTTGTGCTGCTGAAAACAATAGGATCTAGGGGTTCACAGAGAATGGAAGGTCAGAACCTAAATGAGTCTAAGTGAAAGAGCATTTGCTCAGCAATCTATCTGAATAGCACCATTTTACTGAGTAAATAATACTCATTGATATCCCACAGCTGTCTTCCACACAGGGAAGGAGGGGAAAGGGCCCAATGCCCCACTGGTGGAAAGCATCACAGGTCTAATGTCTCCAAGTCATGACAGTTTTCCCAGTTAAAGATCTGTCCCAGTAAGTGCAGGTTGTTTCTGTCAGAGACCTTGTTCATGTTACAATGATGAGGTTTTTGTCTTTGAATTTTTCCCAAGTTCTTCCTCAGGGAGATTATTTCAAGAGCTTCTCAATATGTTTTTAAGCGGTGGTTGGGGGGGCTATATATATATTTTTATTTTATTTTTTTTCTCTAGCTGTTTTTGGTTACATTCCACTGATTACTTGGAAGGAATTCCAGTCATGCATGCCCTGGGAAATAGCTATTCTTGTTGGTGGCGGGTTTGCACTGGCAGACGGCTGCGAGGTAATGCAATTTATAGAAGATACTGAACAAATAACGTGACCCAATCAAGAGCGATTCAGACATGCAGTGAATTCACAGTTATTCTCTTGTTTTAGCAAGTTATTCTGTAGCAATACTGAACAGGATAAATGTGATGAATATTCAAGATATTCAGAAAGCAGGTTTAGAGAAAAAGAAGTTTCCTGTGTCTTCCAAGACTATGCACAGTGATGATTACTGTTTCTTATTTAATTTAGATCTGATGGAAGCAGGAGTTGTGAAGACACACTGGTCCCAAAGCCTTAATGTCACTGAGATAATTCCCATGTGGAGCCTGATGGCTGCTCCAGTAAACCAAGGAGCTTTGGACCTAGACTCCGGTTATGAAGCCCAATATACTCTTATTGCCATTTTCTGATTAAGACTCCTCTAACCATCTCAGAAATGCAAATATAAATAAATGGAATATAGTTTGCATGGGCTCCTATAGGGCACCATTGAATTACAAAAATGGTCTTAAAACTATGTGGTAGAAATATGGAAAATATTTCAGATTTTTCTCTTTTACCTAAATACTTCACTATTAGCAGAAAAATCCATTTTTAAAATTTTCCTTTCGGTGACTTGCTAAACATAATCATGTCCTCACATTCCTTATGCAGGTTTCAAAACTTTCTGAGTGGGTAGCAAGTAAGTTGACCCCTCTAGGATCATTACCCTTGTGGCTGATTATCCTGATATCCTGCCTTATTGTCACTTCAGTAACAGAAGTAGCCAGCAATCCAGCTACCATTACGATCTTTTTGCCCATACTATCTCCTTTGGTGAGTATAATAAGCTTATTTTTAATCAGAATCTACTCTATCATCTATGTAACAATGCAGCTGTTCAAAGAAGCAGTTTTTAAAAGTCTCAATCAAATACTTCATGCAGGTTTTTTGCTGTCCTCTATTGTGCATTGATTATTCAGTTGCTTTAGGTGTTTCTAACAAGAGATGTTGAAAAATTAGTAAAGTTAGATAAAAGTTCATTTTATGATTTAAACTCAGATGTCAATCAAGCCACAGGCAGCCGCTCACTCACTCCCGCACCAGAGGGGTCCTGGACAGAATTAGAAGGGGAAAAGCTAGAAAACTCATGGGTTCATATGAAGACAATTTAACAGGGAAAGAAAAAGCCCCACGTGTAAGCAAAGCAAAACAAGTAATTAATTCACTGCTTCCCCTGGGCAGGCTGCTGCTCAGCCATCTCCAGGAGAGCAGGGCCCCATCACACATGATAGTTACTTGAGGTAAGAAATGCCACCACACCAAACTCCCCCTGCTCTGTAAACTGAGCATGATGCCATATGGTATGGAATATCCCTTGGTCAGTTGGGGTCAGCTGTCTTGACTATGTCTCCTGCCAATTCCACCCCAGCCTCCTCATCACTGTGGCAGTGAGAAAAATAGAAAAGGCCTTTGCTCTGTGTAAGTACTGCTCAGCCAGAAGAAAACAACCCTATATTGTCAACACTGTGTTCAGCACAAATCCAAAACATACAAGCCACTGTGAAGAGAATTACCTCAGAAAACTCCAGTACAGTTCAACATCAAAATTGATGCTGTCATTACTATTTGCGAATATTTGAAGCTCTTAAAAGGACAGTTCTCTTAGGGTTTCTTCTGGACTGCATCTTCAGCAAAAATGGTTAACACTGCAGGTTGTCACAAAGAGAAGAGAGGGCTAATAGATGTGCTTTTTATGTAGTTCACATTTCTCCTGTCCTTAGATCAATTCTGTTCTTTCTTCTCATCATCATTATCAAAACATCTGATTCTTTCTTCTTCAAAACTTCTTGATTGTCTTCTAGTCTGTAGCTTTTCCTCCTGGCCAGCCTTGACACATACTAATGCCTTTTCTCTTTCTTTCAAAGAAATGTTACTCCTCTTTTCACAGAATTACAGAATCATTTAGATTGAAAAAGATTTGTGATATCATCATGTCCAATCTTTGACTTATAACCACTTTGCCAAATAACCATGGCACTAAGTGCTCTGTCCAATTGTTTTTTGGACACTTCCACAGATGATGACTCCACCACCTCCATGGGGAGTCCATTCCAATGTTTAACAACCCTTTCACTAAAGAAATTCTTCCTGATATCCAATCTGAACCTCTCTTGATGCAGCTTGAGGCCATTTCCTCTTGTCCTATCACTAGTTGTCTAGGAGAAGAGACCCCCACCACCCTCCTTTCAGGGCGTTGTAGAGAGTGATAAAGTCTCCCCTGAGATGCCTTTCCCCAGGCTGACTACCCCCAGCCCCTTCAGCTGCTCTTTATAAGGACTTGTGCTCCCAACCCTTTGCCCTCCTCTGGACAGCTCCATTGCCATCCTCTAGACATGCTTCAGCCCCTCAATGTCCTTCTTGTTGTGAGGGGTCCAGAGCTGGACAAAACCCTCAAAGTGTGGCCACAACAGTGCTGAGTACAGGGGGACAAACACTGCCTGGTCCTGCTGGCCACACCATTGCTGATACAGGCCAGCATGGCAATGGCCTTCTTGGCCACCTGGGCACACACTGGATCCTGTTCAGCTCCTGTCAACCAACACAGCCAGGTGCTTTTCCACCAGGCATCTTTGCAGCCTGTCTGCCCCCAGCCTGTGGCACTGTCTGCAATTGTTGTGACCCTAGGGCAGGACCTAGCATTTAGTCTTGTTAAAGCTTATCCATCCAGCCTGTCCAGATCCCTCTGCAGAGCCTTCCTACTCTCTAGGAGATCAACACCCCCCCACCATAGTGCCATTCACAACTTTACTGGGGGTACACTGATCCCTTCATCCAGATCATCAATAATGTATTATCTACAAATTCAGCTTTATCATCTTTCTTGCAGTGTTTTTTCTTTTCGTGCCTGTGTAATATTCTTAAAAAATGCTTTATCATAAAAGATGTTTTCTCATTGTTTATACTGGCAGTTCCATTCACATTTCACTGGTGTTAATATAGGAAGTTTGTAATTCTGTATTTAATTTGGCAAATGCATCCCTTGACAGCTGTACTCTCTTTCATTTTTTGGTAGGCTGAAGCCATTCATGTGAACCCACTTTTCATTTTGATACCTGCTACCTTGTGTACTTCCTTTGCATTCCTGCTTCCTGTAGCAAACCCAGCCAATGCCATCGTGTTTTCATATGGTCATTTAACTATTATGGACATGGTGAGTTTTAAGCAAAAGTCCTAAAGGAGATTTTTGGCATTTAAAAACTTTTCTTCATTGTCTTGATGCATGTTTCTGCTTTCTTTTTCCTCTTCTTTAGGTGAAAGCTGGCTTGGGCATTAACATCATCGGAGTTGCTGTAGTTATGCTTGGGATTATGACATGGATAGTGCCAATGTTTGATCTCTATACTTACCCAACTTGGGCACCCAACATTCCATCTACAAATGGCACCGGGCTGTAAAAAAAAAAGTTTCCTTTTTTTTTCTCACATGTGGTGAGTCACTTAAAATGCTTTCAGTCACCACAATGATAAGGATCTACATTACTATAAATGCTATATTTCACAGTCCTAGAGACTGATGATGCAGTCTGAGAGTCTAATCAGGAAGAGTGCTAGACTTTCTAAAGATCATAGTTAGATCAAGTTTCTAATCTAGTTCAGCCAGTCTGAATTTTTATATCTTCATGTTATGAAGGAAAAAATAAATGTGCATAGCCATTATCACGGGCAATTTGCCCTCATTCTCAGGGTAGAAGAATAATGAAATTTAGATTTTATTATTTCAAGTACAAATCCTTGTTATTACTTATTTGGGGGTTGTCAGAGAGCATGTTGGTTTTTTGTTTTCTAGATTCAAGCCCTGTTTGAAACAGTGTTGATCACAAACAAAAGATCAGGGAGGGGACTGTCTTGAGCCCATAGTTTACAGATCAGTCAAAAATGCACAAAAAATGGAGAAGAGCGGCATGACCAGTTACACAGCACTTTATCTATTAAGCACCTTGTAACCTGGAAGGAGAATGCATACTTAAGCATGTTTAGGCTATGTCTTCCCAGGACCTCACTAAAATATGTTGTTGCTCCTGTAAAAGAAAAAAATATATATTTCTCTGGGTAGACATATGTTGATTGATCTGAGTTGATCTGTACAAATGGAGACTAAATTATCATCATACCTCTCTGCCAAAAGTAGATATATCTCCTTGAGGAATGAAACCATAAGACAGTGCTGAAGATTTAACCGTTAATCTGTCAACCAAGTGAATCTTCACCAGGAGGCTCATGATAGCTGCAGGACAGGTGGCAGTTTAAGGTTACTAGACTGTATTAATATTGTAATGTTCTAAACACAAAATAGTGAAATGTGGTCAGCATGTAAGTTGGAGTTCAAAGATATCTACAAATAATGATGGTCTATTTGGTTGTTACACATTTTTCACCATAAACACTATAGCTTTACTTGTTGTGAGGATCTGTGATAATTTGTAAAGAGCATGTAGTCTGAATGTAGTCTGAATGAAAGCTGCATATGTTTAGATTGGATCATGCCTTGGGACATCCATATGATAGTTGTAAACATCAGTCTGTCTTTTAAAGATAGTGTCCATTTTTCCTAACAACAATAACAACCAAAAAATGCTGTTGGTTTTGATTAATGGTTTACATTTGGTTTTGGTACTGCATATTTAGAGATGTCAGTCATGACTTCTGTAATGCCAGAATGCAGTTTATAACATTGTATATGTAGCTTGTTACCTGTAGCTATTAGTTGCAGGTTCAGCTGCAACAAATTATTAAAGAAGCACTTTTTTTTCTTAATGAAAGCTTCTGTGTAAATATTGAAGTAAGTATTGGTGCATGACACCATGCTTTTAAGCCTTATTGAGGTTGCTATCACAATTTTTTATACAGTGGCAAAATAGGTCTATGACCATCACTGGGACAATTGGGAGCTGCCACTATACAAATAATGTTTGTTGATCCCCTGTAGTAATGATTTTCATTGCAGATATACAACACTTGGCTAAATGAAGTCAGGTATCCGAGGGAAATGCTGATACAAGTAACTAATCCACGATACAAATCCTGGATTATATCATAGGGTATTTTCCCATAGGCATGTGCAGTGCAGGAGCTCATGGCTTGTTCAGGCCTTTGGTCCTGAAGGCATAGAGAGGAAGACCAGCAAAGAGTGCTCTTACTTACTTTAAGGTATCACTTTCCAATTTTGTCAGTAATTTCCCAATTATTCAAGAGCAGTGGAAACAGTGAATCACAGTATTTCAAGTATAAGGGATCTCAGAAGCATCCAGTCTTGCTCAAAGCAAGGTTATTCTGTTCAGACCAGGGATTTGGATTAGGGATTTGTTTAGTCATCTTGAAGCTATCAAACATGAAATCCAACATGCAAAATTTCCCTGACTAATGTTCTCCAGTGCTTTACTGGCCTAGTGGTGAAATATTTTGTCTTTAAACAAATGAGCAAACATATTAATTTCAGGTTAACAGACTCATTATTCTCCCTTTTATTTGGGATAGAGTCTTTTCTGTTTGTAACATTGGGTTTTTTTACTTTTTCATGAACCATGAAAAAGGGAAGACAGTCCTCTTTGTGGCCTTATGTTCACCACTCCCACTGGATGTGGTATTTTTAATCTCCACAGGTCTGATTTGCAAAGCCTTACAATCATTTGACAACCGTTGTTTAGCCAAAGGAAATCTATTAACTGCTTCTGAGCTGTCCCCGACTTTCATGAATTTTCCCAAAACAGAATTGGCTATAATTGGTTATAACCTTAGCCTTGAATATGACAAGGAGGTCTACAGGTCCATGAATGAACTTCTTCTTTAAATCAGGCTTTGACACCAGTATTCTCTCAAGTTGCATATCATCATGGAAGAAAATAACCATTTTGCACCAGTTAAGAGAACCCTTGAGAAGCTGTCGACCATAACAAGTGATACAGTTTTCAGTAAAGCTGAAGCTGTTTGTGCCGGTTGATTTTCAAATGTTCATTTTCTTTAATTTCTGGCTTATTCATAAAATGAGTATGACAACAAAGGCCTGTCATGTCTGAACCCTCATATAATTCAGACCACAGAATTTCCCTAGATTATTTTTTCAGGGAAGAAATTATGGTTAACTATCTTAGTAAACAAGCAAAAATAGTAAAATTGTTTAATGAAGGATGCATTTTTAAAAACCATTTTCACTAAAATCGGTGTATGCAGTGGATAATATACAAAGAGACAAGGGAGAGATTTGTAAAGTTGGTCATCTCTTGAACCTCATGTTTTTGTAATTTGTTGAAATGAAACACAGAATTATATATAAACTGCCTTTCAGCAACCAGCATCTTAATTGTGTCATAATGTACTAAATTAGTGACAAAAGTAAATGATTAGCATGATGTTTTTGGAGACTGTATCTTGCAAGTAAGGAGTTATGAACAATCAGGTTGGTAGCACTGGGAAAGTAGGTTCTCAGCAGGATTATTAACTTGTTTTGCCAGAAGTTTAGGGAATAGGTCAGACTCAATGTTTGAGATTATTTGTTATTATTACTAACTTATTTTTAAAGCTTTTAGGAATGTTTTAAGTAAAAATTAACAACCCTGCAGTGCAGGGATTAATATTGATATTATATTCCCCACATGAGAGCATTGAAATGGAGGAAAAAGAATTTCAGAGTGTGATGATCTGGGTACCCAAGGAGTGAATTTAGCTTGGACTGCAGGCACAGATCATTATGCTGATCACCAGCAGAAACACACTCTTCCTATGTTGCTATTATATTCCTTACTTTGACCAGAATTTGTATTAGGACAAATAGTGGGAATGCACCTATAATTATTTTAAGAGTTGATTAACATATGATGACATTAACTATTTGTAAATTGCTTTGTTCCCAATTTCCATATAAAAGGTGTTTTTTTTCTTTGAATCAGATGAGTCTAATTAGCTTACTGTAATAGTACATAAGTAATATTTGTGACTTACTATTTATTTGTGATCCCATTCCTGATGAATTAGAAGGAGCTTTTGCCATGTACCTCACTGGGGATATGTGCCCAGTCTTTGTTCTCCTTTTCTATGGCTGTGCTATATTTAGCGTATTTTCACTTTATTTTGGAAGATGTGCATTTATATTAGCAGAAACCACAAACCATGTGTACCCTGGAAATACCTTCTTGACTTTTCTATTTTACAATCAGGCAATCAGATCAATCTTGCAGCATAAATCCCTTTATGTACTTTTAAAATGAAATGACTCTGGTTGTTTAGTGCCAGGGTCTAGCTTGTTTAAAATCAACCAGCCTATAGCTGAAGGGCTCACTGAAGAGCAGTGCAGCACAGTAGCTCGGGAAGAGTGTAGCAAAAAAAAAAATCCTGGATCTTACAACTCTTTGATTATATGTGGATAATAAACCACCTTGCATGTGAGTAACAACAACAAAAATACTCTTGCATGTTATGTGCAGCTACTGGCAGGACTGGAAGGCTTCTAGTAACCCCTTAGATGTCCAGAAGTCTAGTCCTGCCCTCTCTCCTGCCCTGCCCTTGGCAGCCCACAGCAGGATGCCACTTTCTCTGATGGTGACATCCTGCTGCTCCAGAGCACCTGAGGACATCCCCCAGTGGTCAGGCCTGCACATATATCAGATCACTTTGCAGCTATTACTCAGAAATTATAATTTCAGTTATCAGCTTAGTTCTTTGTCTCTGCAAACTTAATTTGATAGTTTCTGGTTTTAACAATCGCTTGAAGTGAATTCTTGTCAGTGTTTTTCCCTAATACTTTTGCCTTTTGTGTTTGGAAGTTTATGTGTGTTCTTTTATCTGCACAATGTTCAATTTCTGCACAATTTTCATTTACAATACAAATCTACTATTTTTAAAATAAATATTTTCTGAATACTGTACAGTCCAACATGTTTATCACTAAAGCTATTTGTCAATAAAAGTGCCTGAGATTTCTTAAACCTTTTTTAATTTTTATAGCTCAACTCTTCATATATATGGCAGAGGAAAATACCTGCTGAGAATAATTTAAATTTGCTGGATATTGAAAAAGTCCACTATTAAAATAATTTTAAAAAGAGAAAGATCTTTCAGATTTGAAAAGCAGTTGTAGTAAAAAAATCTGCTCTCTGCCATGCTCCTCTACAAACACAGAATAAATGTGTCACAGTCTCAAACTGTTTTGGGATTAATCAGAAATTAGAAGGTCAGAAAGCAAGGCATGTACCTATGAAAAACAGCTATTTAGCACCCAGTTTCTGATTCAGGATTAACCATTTTAGGTCAGGATGCTGGAGCAGACCCACAAGGATAGCTGGAAGAGTCACTTCAAGCATTTAGTTTGGTCATCTTTCAGTGGAGGGCCTCAGATTCTGCCATCTTCAGTTGCGGCAAGTGTGGAAACTTGGGTGAAAATTTCAGATTGCTGACCTAAGTTTGCAAAATATCTGTACAAGATGTAGGATAAAAAGTGCCACAAGAAGTCTAAAGAATCAGCAAGCTAATACACCCAAAACTATCCAAAATAAAATTCTAGTTAAAAGCTCTTGTCCTCAGGCATCAATCCAAGAATGATGCAGGACATTTTTGTGCATCTTGCTTCCCTCCCATAGAGATTTCCATTTTCATCCTCCAACATCCTCTAACAACACAGGAAGCATGAAAACTTTTTGTGACCCTTCCTCAAATGCTGACTAATTTGAACCCACATCTTTTACATCTCAAGAGAGACCAGTGTTACCAGGATCAGCCTTCTTCTGACAGACCTTAGAGCCAGCAGAGAAAAATTCCTGAGCCCCAAAAATAGAGCTTTAAGTAAATAGCATGGGCAATGAGCTGTGGGGGGAAGCTCTGGGTCTGGCAGCTGGGGCCACAGTGACCCCTGTGCTGTCTCACACTGGTACCCCCTCCAAGGCACAGGGAGAGACTTTCACCCTGGGAAGCTGAGGACAAGAATATTTTGCTGTAGCTGGATTCTGGTCTCACACCCCACAGAGAGATACAGGCACAGTGACATTCATAGATATCTAAATTAGGAATCAATTTGAAAAATCTAAGAGGGTAGTTTAATATTTCCAGGACTAAGCAGGCAGGCAGATTCACAGATTTTTCTTTGAATATAACTCTTTAGGTAAGTAATCATGCAAAAAAAAGTTTCAAAGCCTATCCTAAAACAAAGACAGCTGGTTTTCGAGGCTAGGTGTTTACTTTAAAAATGAAAGTCTTTTTATTATATGTGAGATCTAAATATCATTCAATAGACTAAGAGACAAGAGCTCTTAGCTCTTGTGGTACACAGAGCATCACTGAGGTAAAGTTTTCTTCATCCTGAACATTTTAATTTATGCTATACGATGTCCATCTTCACCTGTGCTTATCATAAGCATAGATAGCAAAACAAGCATGTGTACTAAAGCTAAAAAACATTAGCATTCTAGGCTAAGTAAGTCCGGAATAACTAAGCCATAAGCATTTGATAGTTTTTACTTCTTGTCTCAGCAGAAGTAAACAATGTTTAAATCTCTTGTATTTTGTAGCACTTTCTTGAATACATAACAAATGGGAAAAGCATTTTCTGCTCTCCTAGATGATTTCTCTGAAAAATTTCCCCCTTAAGTTATCTTGAAAAACTCTGTGTCTTATTGCAAAGAAATAAAAGGAAGAGATGAAGAAAAGAAAATAAATGAGAAGAGCAAGGGAGCAAAGAAGAAGAAGGAAGTGGGAGAGAGAGGGAGAGAGAGAAAAGCTAACCTACAATCTGCAGTTCTGAGTCTCACCTTTCAAAACTGGTAATGATCCATGTACAAGACTGACAACTTTTCCTGACATTCTTCATGGATTTGAAAAGTTCAGTTTGCATAATATAGAAAACCATGTGGTGGCTAGTTCTTTCTTTAGATGTTATTATAATGCATCAGAGGAGAAGGAAATGGATGGCATAGATAGTACTATAATTTTTCCTGTTCTCACTGTGAAAGCAGATGGAGTTTTGCACCCATTAAGAACAATCTTTCAATTTCAATAAGCCTTTAACCCTTTCCTAGTTACACTGCATATTTTCAGTGTAGCAGCTATTGAATACATGGCTTAGGCAGTATCTCATGGGTGACAGTTTTGAAATTCTTGGGTGTGGAATCCTCTTTATGTAATAGTGAAATATGACTAAAGCCTTATAACTAAAGCTGAACTTCCAGTGCCCTCTTGCAGCCACTTTACCTCCTTACTCTCAAGATGTTTTGCACTTACAGTATGATTTTACAGACCACAAAGAGAAAATACGTTGTGTTATACATGATGTTGACAAGGTCAATGAAGATTATTATACAAAGCTGCCAGGAGCTTAGGAGTTTTCTGCTTCTGCTTCACAGCTGTGATTGAACTAAATCACAGGAAATCTAAATCTCCTCCTAGCTAATCCAAGATGGAAACTTCCATCTGCTCTTATTCCCTTTCAAAGGTGGAAAAGTACAGTAGTAGACAGTTGAACTTGGTCCAGCCAAACAGGTTTTGTTTCTATAATGCTCCCTCAAACTGTGTCACAACCAAAGGCAGACAAATGTTAGTTGGACACTAATCCAACCTCTTCCCATGGATTTTACCTTGCACTGTCACCTGGGAGCACAGATCCTGGGATTGTTATCAAGGTTGTCTTTTGACAGCAGACGCCCATACAAGAAGCTTACAGTCCAAGGAGGCATCCTCAACTTGGTTCAGTTTCTACAACACCCTGTAGAATGCATATCCCCTCAGCACGTCTTGGGTCTTCTTCCTTGTCCACATCTGGGAAATGTGAAGCTATTTCTGATTTGAAGCCATTGAGCTGTTTTCCTGAAAATAAGTAGTGTTAGCAGAAAAGAAAAAAAATACTAAAAGAAAACAATAGTACTAATTACTGCTAGCTACTGTATTGTATAGGGCCCTAGCAAAATTGTGAGCGTTCTTTTAGGCTAACAAAGCAAATGAAAGTAAAAAACATTTTCAGAGACTGGTGACAGACAACATTAATGAAAGGTTTGAGCTATGTAGCAGTGGATCAGAACTATAGAAAATCCTACTAATTTTACTTTTAAGAATAGCTGTAAGCCTTTGCAGTGTGATTACCAAAGGCTGTGAACCACATCCTGCTGAAATCCATTTGTAAATAAAATTCATACATAAATAAAATCACATCACTTGATTATGGTTGCAAATTAGATAGAACTGTTTCCCAAGATACATGCTCCCCTAGGATAAAATAATGACTTTCAGCAGGACCAAGCAATAAATTGCTAGCATTATATTGGCTTCTATCTTAATTGTGAAAGTAACTAAATATCAGTTGGAATGTGGAACTGGTTTGGGCATTTTTCCATATTTTCCTGTGTCTACTAATACCTCAAAGCATAGCAATAGCAAAATGTTTTTGTAGGTACTTATTACTACAATAAATAGTCTTTGCAATTTTGATTATAGCCAAGATACTTGTATTGTTAATACAAGTAAGGAACTTGTATTAACAATACTTGTAAGTGCAAAAAGCATGGCAAAATAATTAAACATTTTAAATTTGGTTAACATATTAGTATTTACAGGTAATTATGTTGCTATTAGGTTCAGGAGGTACTTCTCCAGCTGGAAAAACTCCCAAAAAAAGCTAGTGAGAAAAGAAAACTCCATTCAGATGAATGCCAAGTTCATCTACTTGAGTTTCAAGAAAGAAGACTCTGGTAGCACAGGAAGTTGTATAATACGGATTCCAATCCATGACATATAATTTAAATTTTTCTCACATAAATTAGCCATGTCTCAGCTGGAACCAGAGGACGTGGTGACCAATTGATCAATGCTCCCTAATGGTTTGTTTTGTGTCTATGTTTAACACTTTAGCTGCCATTCTGTCACTTACTCAGACTTCAGCTCTCTAGACTAAGACGTTTCTGTAACTTCCTGAGCGTGATGCCAGTCACGGGTAGATCAGCACAGAGACAACTTATACTTTACCCAGTAGATGAGTCTGACAAGTGTTATGCTCATGTAATTATCTGTATATAGACGCAGCATTTCCTTTGTGAAGTTGAGTATCTTGAGTTCCCAGATGCCCAGAAATATTGACAAAACTAGGTATGGGAAAAGTCATGTATGTTTTAAGCAAAGTGTAAGTATTTATCTGACAGAGGAAAGTTTTCAATGGGATATCTGCCTAGTGAGTTCTTTATCATTAGACAATTTTCAATTTCTAGATCACTTGATTATTTTATAATTATTATTTTTTAAAATTTTGTTCATTTGTTTGTGCTTTTCTGGACAGTTTGCAGTATATTCACATCCCTTCTGAACCCAGATGCCACAGAGGTGGGGGCCTTTTAGGGTTCAATCATATCTAGGAAGGCATTCCTGATAAATCTAGATAAAGCCCCATCAGCTCTGAGTTCGGTAACCCACACTCCTTTTCTACATCCCAAATTGCAATTTATGTCATTTTTTAATTCCTTTTGGAGAAGCATCTTTCTCTGCTCATGAACCACTACAGACCCTTCATTTCTTCAATCCTACTCTGTCCAGGTAAGAAGTCCTTAACTTCATTAAGTTAATTTCATTGGAATCCTTCATGAGGAACCTTAATGAAATCTTTATCCTCACCAAGTTCAACAAGGCCAAGAGCAAGGCTGATTGCTGCACCTGGATTGGAACAAATCCCAAAATCAATACAAACTGGGGGATGAACGGATTTAGAGCAACCTTGCTGACAAAGGGCAATGATTTCAACTGAAGGAGGGGAGACTTACATTGGATACTAGGAAGACAGTCCTTATGAAGAGGGTGGTAAGGCACTGGAACCGCTTGCCCAGAGATGCTGTAGATGTCTCATCCCTGGAAATGTTCAAGACCAGGTTGGTTGGGGCTTTGATTGTATTTCAGAATATTTATTCAATTTAGCAATACAGTTTTGAATTCTAAATCTGTCTCCAAAGAGTCCACAACCCACAAAACATTTCTGTTATCTGTATCTTTTATTACATCAACCCCTTACATGTTATCTAAATCACTTATTAAACTAATGCTCCAGGAACCCAAAACAAAACTTTTTTCAAAGATAATCTACTAGATATATGCTTCCACTGTTTTTGACAATTGACCCTTGTTTTTTAAGCACAGATTTTGAACACACCTTATATGTGTTATACCTACACTATGTAACTTTCTTGTAGGTCACATCACTTTAAATTACTCAGGAGAATGCAGTGAAACAAAATCCTTACTAAACCTAAGATACCTTACTTTTATTGCTTCTTCATTTACTAGACCAGTCTTGCTGACTAGTCAGAGAAGACGTTGCTTTTTCTGGCATGACTGGCTTTTGACAAACTAGTGTTGGCTGTTTCTTACCAAGTTATTATCCTCTAAATATTTAAAATTGGTTATTTGATTGCTAAAATAGCATTCTGTGTATCCAAGTGAGCCTGACACATTTGGTTGCTCATTATTTACTCATGTCAGATCTTGCTGTGTGCTATCTTCTCACAAAGAAGTGATGATTATTCGGAGATTGTTTCACGTAATTCCTGAAGTTCCTGAAATATTCCTGAAATATTAAAGAGGGAAAATTCAATAAATTATCCCTGGCCTGAGTACATCATACCTGTCCAAATGTCCTTCACTTATTCTTTTTCTATTCTGGATTGCTTCCCATACCCTTTATAATTCCCATTTATTGAGCATTTGGTTACAACTGACTTTTGCATGAAAATTGAAACAGAAGTAAAAGGTCCGAAGATTTTCTCTTCTTGGTGACATAATGATTACACCTCTTACCCTGTAAACTATGACCTAGACTTTATACTCCTTTAGACTTTATAATTTGTTTGTTAAACAATATTCTGTTGTATCGTTTATGTTCTTTGCTACTAGAAATGCATTGTGAATACTGGCTGTGGAGGGTTCTGGAAAGACAAGAACCAAAAAGCCGCTACCAGTAAGCCGTCCTAGTTCATGGCTTCTGCTCAGCTTGGTGTCCTTGTGCATGCCAGGCAGCAGAAGAGTGCACATTATCAGACAACTAAACATTGGCACACTGTAATTGCAAAAGTCATGGGAGCTCAGATGTTGTACCCTTTATGAGTCTGTTCCACAAAGGTGCACAGAAGTGGAATGGATGTGATCCGTCACTAATTTTTTAAGGCAGACAGAAGGTACTTACAATCAATTCAGCTGAGAAAATAGATATTATTCTCCAGATTACTTAATGTTTAATATTTTACATTAAGTTCAATGCTTTTGTTTTTACTTCAAATATGGCAGCCACATGGTATAAGCTATAGCTTTTCTTTACCTGATTTCTTTCTTATTAGGCCACCCATAATAAAGAAATCTTGCTAAAACGGAAATAGAAGAAACCTCAGTGTAAAGAGACACATAAATGGGCTTTCTGGCACTTCATGTGTTTGTGCTTCAGGATGTACAACATTATTGTACTAAATATTCAGGAGCATGTTGGAAGTTCTTTAAACATCTGAGCATAAAATCAAAGGCATGTATGTCAGATTTAACGGAGTATCAGTTTTGTCTTTTATTTCTGAGAAGCATCTGTATGTATCCAGGTTTTGCTGACTTCATAGAACCTTGCAGAAGTGCCTCCAAGAAGCAAATAATGGCATCTAAATTATTTAAGGAAACAATCACAGCACCATAATGAATACTAACCTATCTCAAGGATAAAGGTCACTAAATCTATTAGAGTCCTTGAGCTTTGCATGCTGATATTTCCAATTCCTCTAACTGATTTCCTTATTATTTTTAAGATAGGTAACATAATTTGGCCTTGAATTTATTAATGGCCTATGCCACTAATTAGACTACAGGTAGCAGTTAGAAAAACACAAGATAGATAATACTAAATAATCATACAAAGACTTTCCGTATTTCAGTTTTAATTGGCATTGCCTCAGCTAACTACAGCTAAGTGAAACTAATATGCAACATTACATATTCAGCTATAAATATATTTGCATCAGAGGCTTTCCATGGATCTATGAAAAAATAATAACTGATATTCATGTAGCAACATAATAATCACCATTCAGGTCTCACTAGGAAAGAGTTTGTGTATAGAATTTCAGTGTAGTGTCTAAGAGAGGACCATGAGATAGGGGCCATGGGTTTCTCTTCACTGTTTTCCTGCTGCTTCATTCTAACCAGTAGCTCAACTTTCATGTGCTTTTTCTAACCAGTATTATTGAAGATATGGAATAAAAACACCCTCACAATCTTCTAGGAGATTGCTGACATTCAAAAGAAGTTGCTCAATACTATCCAATATAGAATTAACAGTTTTATTGGAACGAGGTGAAAAAACAGAGAAAATGTGCTGAAATTTTCACCATATTCTTTTGTTAAAACTGTGCATACTCAAGTTGAAGATGATGTCATAATACCATCTATTTCCCTAGTATACCAATAGCAAAGTCAAATTAAAGATTAAATGTTTCCCAGACTGAGAAATAGCTGTAGGTGAAGGAGCCTCTTCCTGAGACAGTACAGTGCAGTGAAAATAAATCTGATCCCTAGACCTCATGGTTTAAAGCTAAAGAGGTTAAAGTTAAAAAAAAGAAACAGTTACAGAAAACATCAAATCCTTTTTAGCATCTGAAGCAAGGAATCTTGTAAACTTCCCTATTGGGTGGCTTTCTTCCCTTGCTCATTTCCAGCTACTTTTTACAAAAACAATCTTCTCCTGTTTTGTCACTCTCCTTTTATCCAGAAGGAAATGTTTAAGCACATGCACAAAGAGGTGGCAATTGTCTGGAGAGCCCTCAGGAGAATAGATTAGGTTTTGGTTGACCTTGTACAGATGTCCACAAAACAATAGGAATGTTCTATTGTACCAAATTGCCACGTAGTGAATAAATCCCAAATTTCCACTAGCCCTAATAACTATCTGCTTGGTCAATGTTGCTTTTCCTTTTCCAGCTAGCATCAGGGTAAATCCCCCATCCCCCCACCCCAGGAGTGCTAGCATGCAAAGATCAAAAGAAAGAGTCATGACTTATTTAAGACACTCTTTTCTTGAAACATCCCTTGAAGATATAGCACTGAGAGAACTGGCCATTGTAAAAATAAACGTCTAACAGTGTCACATGCAGCAAACTAAAACACATGTCTGTAAATAAATACAGTTTATTCAAAGAATATAGTTTAATTTAATAGTCCTGGTTTTTTGACAAACCAGTGTCTTTTTACCAAAGGAAGAATTACTGCTCCCTGGGAATTTAAGACTGTGCTATTTATAGGTCATTAAATACAAGAACTATTAATGTGACTTATAGAACTTAAAGCCTAATGGTGACTTCAACAATCTGATCCAACCATCCGTCTTGTTGGCCCTTAAAGAGTCTAGGCATAGGAATTTGTCCTTTAATACATTTAATATCAATAACTCTTACCATCCGTGGGCTGTATGCTGGTTGGAAAGATCATGGCTCTTTCACTGTCCTCTGTTCACCCAAGGGAAGATACTCTAAAATGTGAATTTTGCTGGACATGAATTTGTTGGGAATTAATTAAAATGTTGTGGTAGGGTGCATTCTTGTTGTTATCCTTGTCATTTGGGTGCATTCTTGTTGTTATCCTTGTCATTTGGGTTGAAGCTGGATGGGAAAAGTATCCTTTCACTTCATAAAAGGTAAGGGAAAAAAATAGTAGCTGCTGGCATTTATGGTAAGCAAATGACAGATGTGAAAATCTAATAATGTGCTCCTAACAAGATAGAAGAGCTAAAGATATATTCACAGACAGCATCTCCAGTAATCCTATTCTGTAAAATTATGGCAATGAAAAATTGCCATAACAGAAATGCATATTAGCACTCCTTTTTGTTCTCTTCTCTTTATCAAATACATATTCAGAAGTGAATTATTATTTATCCAGCTGTTAGACTGTAGAGAGCACAACAATTTTGCTATTTGTTTAGCACTGAAAAAAATGGGGGAAAAAGTATAATCTATGTGCATCTTCAATACATATTGGTAAAATAGTATGTTGGAATCAACTGCATACAGGTGTCTTTGAGAAGCAGCAGGATAGTATTGTCAAACTGATTGTCACTGTCTTGTTCCACTATGCTGCTGGGTATTCTGGCTTGAAACCAGGACACCCTGTTCTTAAAATTACCAATGTGTAAGTGCTTTGCTGGGTAGTGGCCAATGATACCAGGCAAGATAAAGTCCATTGAGCTTTTAATATTGCATTTGTATAGATAAAATTTACAGATAACATCTGTTGGATATACCCAAGAGTATCTTAATTTGTTCATCATATTTGGGAACCTACCCAAGTGTTTTTCTTTCTCTCTGTCATAAACAGATTTACTCTGAACACCATGATATTTATTTATTTAAATTCCACCTGTCCTGTAGGGGATCTAACTGCCTGAGAGGATCAGTGTTTTAAAAATTACAAGCCTAAATATCTGTAAAAAGACATATTCTCTTTCAGTACTAGTGACGATATTTTTATGCTCCAAGACCATCAAACTTAGGGGGTTTTGGGGTTGTTTTCTGCTTTTCTTCATGATCATGGAGAGTGCAGTTACACAAATGAGAGGAAAAATTAGGTAATACTTTTTCAGAACTAATCTTAAAACTGTAAAATTATGCCAGAGGCAATATTCTCCTGCTTTCCATTTTCTTTGACTCCTATCCCTCATGTGTCTTTAAATTTTTTTTTTTTTTGTCTTGGCCAACCTCTGAGCTGCTTACACGCTTCATGCAAACAATTCACAAAACCAAAATTAGCCTGAAGCGATATTTAAATATTTAATGACCTGGATCCAGAGGCACACATGAATTTCTGCTACATAACGCCCAAAACAATACATTTCATGGTAGAGAGCTTGAGAGATAAATTTTAAATAAACAGGAAAGTCTGTGTAATATGATGGAATATCCTTGAAAAGGGTGTTGTGGCAGAGCCAAATTGGAGGTAAAGATGATACCAGAATTGCAAAAGAAACCAATAGCTCTTGCACAGTTAATTTAAATTTTATAAGTTTAAAAGTCAAGATTGCTTTTCCATTAGAGAAGTCCACAAGACCATTAATGTTTGCCAAGGAGTATTTTTCTTACAATTTCATTAATACTTGTTATCACATGTCTTAAAGAAAAAAATAGCACACACCAGCAATTGGGAAATCATCTCCAAGTCCTGCTGAATGTCCATCAGCAGTGATGCATTTGGTGGGACAGCCTGCCTGCTCCCAGGCTTCCCCAGACTCCTAACGTGGCCTTGGAGAGATCACTCAGCTTTTGCATGGGCAGGAGGAAATATTCTCCATGAGCTGCTACCAATTAAACATAATAAATGAACAGATATGTGAGTACATGTTTAGACCATTGCAGTGACCACACTCTGATGTTACAGAGGTGCACCTGAGCTTTCTATCACAAAAAAACTAATCAAGAACAGCTCATCCATATAAAAATGCTATCCCTGCCATGCAGCCAGGAGCCATGCTGTCTGCAATATAGTGATCAGTCAAATCAGTTCTGTTGAAAATTAAAACTGCCTGAAGGCAGCTTTATTTCATCTAAATAACTTTTTCATGTCTTCATATAAAATGATAGACAGAGACTCTAGGCATGCTACTGGTTTTAACTGAGTTTATTTAAAGCAGATTTGTAGCATAATTTGGACATTGGCCCCTTCTTTACATATACAAAGTAAATAATTCATTTTTAAATCCAGAGTTGCTGCTCAAACTAAATTAAAATCTGAGTTTCACCAAGTTAAAATACAGGCTTAAGTAGGAGCTGAGACATTTAAAATCCTGGTATTGAAATAGAGAGATAGTTTTCTCTGCAAGAAATTCTTTGCCCTACGTTTTAGCCATCTACAGTAGAGGTCTTTCAATTAATCCTCTTTCCTGGAGCTCCTTTCTAGTTGCAAGGGAGAGAGAGATGCCCCTAGAAGAAGATTCATTTGACTTAGCAGCTATCCTACAAAGCACAGCTTCTGCCCTCTGAAATGACTACTTCTAGAGGCAAGGGAGAGACACCCAGTAGAGGATGCTTCAGACAAGACGTTTAACAGTAAAATAGCTAAAAGTTTAGCCTACTCCCAACTATTACCTCAGGATATTTATCAAAAACATACAAAAACAGCTGATTAAACCTGGTGGCAATGTCCGGGTTGTCCACAGCCCCTGGCATGTGCAGAGGATGCCTGTGCAGTGCAGATCCAGACCTCTCAACACTATCAGATATGGCTGCGGTCTGGGAGCAAAATTAGTAGCTGTAGACCTACTGGTTATTGTCTTCTCTATTTTTTTGCTCTAAATTGCTCTAAGTACTCTGCTTGGAATGCCACAGTGATACAGAGCTTTTTACTGGGTCTTTATTAATCCCTTTTGGCAATTCTTTTAGTGCATTTTCTACCTTAAGACAGGTAGAACAATGCAACTGACAGTCAGTTGGCTATGGCAATTTTCAGGGAGTCTATGGCAACTATGGCAATTTTCAGGGAGTCTATGACTCCTGAAGTGATCATGGTCAGTTGGTTTAAATTACAGAAATCTTTAGGCTATACTATCTGTATCTGGATTTCTCAGGTTATGAGAAAAAAAAAAATCAAGACTATTTTCTCCTCTGCTCAGGAAAAGAAAAGGAAAATTTATCCCTGTAGGTTAGGTTAAGACAAAAAAAAAAAAAAACAAAAGCAGTAAAACAAAACCAAATTTCCCATTAATTTTGTTCATATGAGAAAGACATAAGATAATTAATGATGTTAGAATCTTTTAGATATGGTCTCCAGGGCTGTGGAGAAACAGACAGAGATGTGTATGGCATCATACAACTCACACCAAGGTCTCAGCTTGCTCCAAACACTATCCCATCAACCCTGATTCACAAAGGCAGTCCAATAGAAGGAGTCCTAAAGTCATTACTGATTGTTCAGTGTTTCATCTTGTTATGTATGATAATTCGTGCAGTTGGGGTTTCGTATAATAAATTGTAGTTATAAATGTTATATACTTTGGCCATGGGACACTGTAAAGTTACGGTAAAAATCAGGGCAGAAAAATCCACAGATTGAGTTGCCGGGCACCTATTAACATATGACCAGCTCTGGCCAGCGGAGAACAAAAGCCGAGAAGTGGGCCATTAAGTCACACCCAACGACTCAAAGGAGATGGCACCAACACCGGAATCCAGCATCCCACCGGGAGCAGAGGAGCAGATTTTTCCCAAAGGAAAAATGCGACCATTGTCCTTTTCCAGGGGGATATCTTGATATCTTGACTCATGTTGCTGGCCATGATCTCCTGCTCTGAAGGCACCAGCAACCGAGAATTCCTCCTCCATGAAGGTAGACTACATGAATATTCAACCTGCCTCAATGACTTATAGCCAAAGGCGAAATAAAATGTATAAAACCCTTCCACCGAAACACAATGGTGTGCAAACTTGTGGAAGGCAGGCACTCTGCCAGTTTGTACCCAGAGCGGCTCTGTAAACTGTGGGCGAAGTTCGAACTCAAAATTGTGATGCGATTGCAAATAAATTTAGTTATTAATTATTAATTCGGATTGGCTTGTTACATTCTCTGAGAAATAAGTTTTAAACCCATAGCAGGGCTATAACATTACTGGCACCATGAAGACATGCTGGGATGACTGCTATGACTGTAGTGTTGGAGTGGAAGGATACAGCTCTTTAGGAAAGACAGGCGGGGGTAATGAGTGGATGGAGTTGCCTTCTACATCAATGAGCAGCTGGAGGGCCTTGAGCTCCACATGGGAATGGAAGAGATGATTGAGAGTTTGTGAGTGAGGATTAATGGGAGAGCAGGGACAAGTGATATTGTAGGTGAGTCTGCTACAGGTTATAGTCTGCCTGACCAGGAAGGCTGAGTGGATGAGGACCTCTATGGACAGGTAGGATTGGCCCCACATTCACAAGCCCTGGTCCCCATGGGGGACTTTAACAATAGTTCTTGAAGGGACAACACAGTGGGACATAACCAATCCTTTTCCAAGTGCTAGAGGAGCCTACAAGGAGAGGTGCTATGCTGGACTTTTTTCTTACCAACATGGAGGGAGGGGCTGGTGGAGAATGTCAAGATCAAAGGCAGCCTGAGCTGCAGAGACTGAAACAGCAGAAGTCCATCCTAAGATACTTAAGAGAGCAGGGAGTTTGCACAGCAAGCTCCCTACCCTGGACTTTCATGGGTGGCAAGAGCAACAAGAAAAACTTCTATAGGCACGTTGGTGATTAAGTGAAGACTAGGGAAAATAAAGGTCCTGTCCAGAAGGAAATGGGAAACTGATTTACCTGGGATACAGAAAAGGCTGAAGTACTCAAAGTTTTTGCTTCAATCTTCACTGGCAAATGCTCCAGCCATGCTGTCCAGGTCACAGAAGGTAAAAGCAGGGACTTGGAAAATGAAGAACTTTCTACTGTATAAGATCATATCTGAAACCATCTAAGGAATCTGAAGGCATGCAAGTCCATGAGACCTAGTGAGATGCATCCATGAGTTCTGAGGGAACAGGCAGAGAAGGTGGCTAAGATACCACCCATTATACTTGAGAAGTTGTGGCATTTCAGTATAGAAAGAGGGCATATGTGAAAGATGGAGAGAAACTTTTACCAAGGTCTGTAGTGACAGGACAAGGGACAACAGTTTTATCCTGAAGGAGGTAGATTTGGATTGAACATAAGGAAGAAATTGTTCATTGTGAGGGTGATGAGACACTGCACCATGCTGCCAGGAGAAGTTGTGCATGTCTCATCCCTGGAAGCATTCAGAACCAGTTTGAAGGCGACCAGGCCAACCTGACCTAGTAGGTGGCATCCCTGCCCATGACAGGGGGATTGGAACTACATGACCTTTAATTTGCCTTCCAATTCAAACCATTCTATGATTCTACGATAATAAGCCAATCAAATGACATTTATAAGAATTAAAAATAAATGTTTGAAATCTTTTTTTATTCTGTCATCTGACTTAAATGTATTCTGTAATACTGTTCCAGCAATTTATTTAGCAGTAAGCATAAACTATGAACCTGCTCACTGAAGAGCTCTTAATAAGTGCAAGTGACAGAAAGATAGAAAGACTGAGATTAGCTGACCAGTTCTTCTCTCTGCAGAACAAATAATTCTAACTTTAAGTCATAAGTGATTTGTTTTCCCTTCACAATTTATTTTTAATCCCAGCTCTTTCAGTTTGATCTGTACAGATATAAAACGAGGCAGATGCATGAGCTTCCTCCTTGTTATTCCTTAGTATTCCATTTGAATATTTACTAGTAGAGAAAGTAAGAGGCAACAATGAAATTTCAATGCAGAATTTCACAGCACTCCTTTGGAAAGATGATTAATAATGGTTGTCAAACGTACAGGATATGAATCAGCCTCTATGTCCTAATGATTGGCTCTGTGAGAAAAAGAAAACACCACCATACCAGGAGAAAAAAGGTATTTATAAAGTGATTTAAAGCAATCTACTTGCTGATTTACTTAGCTAGGTAATCACTACAGCTTTAGTCTAGGGAAAGAAAGAGTTCTGGCCCAATTTAAAAATATGAATTGGTATCTCAGAACACAACTTCTGAACAGAAAAAAAGATTTTGTCTTTGGTTTATCTTAGATCAATAGTGAATCTCTAACTAAACACTGCAAAATAGGTATTACTGTGCATACTGTGATACAGAAATTTGTGCTTGCTTTTCCTTTGGTAATAGCTCTTATCTAGAAAAAAGTAGGGATGAACATATTCAATTAGCTTTCTATAATACAGTGTCGTTATTTAATTCTCCTACCTTTTTATCCATGGACATTTTCCCAGTCATTTTTAGTTACTGCCTCCTGTGGGCTTGTGTAGCAGACATGCTGACTCCTTAATTAAAATTGCATGCCAGGAAGTAAGTAACTGCCAGCTGAATGCTTGCCTCCTACTGCTGCATTCTGTCAGCTCAGGGATGGTTTTCTTTCTCCTCCCTTCTTATTATTTTTTTAAGGAAATGTCAGTTTCTGTTTCTGCAAGTAAATTTGGGGAAGTCTCTGAAATGCACTTAACCTGGTGTTCAAATCTAGAAAATGTTGCTAATTTTTGTATAGAAGAAAAACACAAGCACATTAGAAGGATGAAGTCAGTTTGATAAGTCTGAATAATCCAAAGACCATGCAATTAGTACTGGTATAAAAACACTGATGGACAAATCGGAGTGGCTTATGCTGTTCCCATCTGAGGACATATCTGCAGAACACTCCTGGAATTAAGCAAGAACTTTCCTCAGACTTTCCTCTGTTCTCCTGGAGGTAAAGTACTATTCATGGAGGAATGAGAAGTCTGGACACCTTCCTGAAGCTCCCCATGCTTTCAGAAGAGATGCAGGACAGCAGTTGGTCTTCAAGAGCACACAGGTGGGGCATGCACATCTCTGCAAAGCGAAGAGGCTCCAACACCATCCATGCTGCTGCTGCCTACTGCCAAAGGGCTGTGGCCAGCACTCTTATGGAGGCTGGTGCTGCTTATTCTCTGTGCTTGTGCACTGAACTTCATCTGGAACCTTTCCCTCTGGAGACCAATCACACTACCTTTGCTCTCAGCTAAGTCAGAGCAGAGAGTTCAAGGCAATTTCTTAGCTTGAAATGTTGAAGTCAGAATCATTAGGGCCCACACCAACATTTGCTGATTTTCACCATTACTTCCCATAACATCAGCCTCAGGTAGTTTCTGGTTTTGCTCCTAGGAGATTACGTACAGAAGCCTTCTCCTAAAGAGGGGGAAATTTTAAAACTTTGGCAAAAGTTCCTCCTATCCTTCTAGTTGTTCCTTTTGTACGTTCCTCGTCCTGTCAATATAAACTCACAGTTCCAAAGCTTTCCACATATCTGCAGAGAGTTGAAACAGGCTGGTTTGTTTGCCCTGATAACTAGAATCCACCTTCATGTTGGCTGCCAGAGACCTCCAGGTAACTTCTGCTCTCCCAGCTCCCAAGAACGGAGCTCCTGAGCAGCCAGAGCCCTCAGCAGTTTCAGTTCACATGGATGCTCTGCTCCACAGCTCCCAGGGTGAAACAAGAGCTTAGCAGCTGTGATAGCTGGCTGCTTTAGCATTTCATATCTTCAGGCTATGATTTTTATTTTTTTTTTTACAATTGTCTTTGTTTTTTCACTTACAGAGTGAAAATTTGACCCCAGAAAACTCAATAGGAAAGTTTCCCTTGATTTTAGCTAAGCTAGGATGTCAACTTAGTATGACAAAATGGGGCAGCAAGGCAAAGGTTTTAGAGACAAGTAATGTCTTTTATTGCAGTAGCTGACATACTTGGAAAAACCCAGGTAAGCCTTTGGGCTTACAAACTTTATATTCATATTACACTGGCTTAAATATTCATTTGAAGTTAAAATGTACATGAATATAATCTAAATACAGCAGGGCTTATACTTTAACTAGTAACCAAATTATTCACACTTTTCAGAACTAAATTTAGGCTTCCATTTTTGGGTTGAAACTGATAAAGCACAAAGCTCCACCACAACCAAAACAGTGAAAAGGAAAATAAAATTTAAAAGCCCTCAAAGTGCAAATTGGAAGCCAGCTAAGGTCCTCATGTAGATTGGAGAGAAATGGCTCTCTTGCTCTGGTTTGAATTTTAGTTCCCATTTTTCATGTTTATTGCATGCAGGTAGGAGCAAAGATTGTGAGTCCAGATGTCTTGCTGCATTCAGACCTCCTTGAGTTTGAATTACAGGGAGGAGAAAAGGAGCAGACAAAAACATGGATAAATACAAGATAAATTTTGAAAGAAAACTTTTAAAAACCAATCATGGTTGCTAAGTAACAAAAGCATACTTAACCTTTGCTAATGATTAACAAACCACAAAATTCGCACAAGCCAGGAAACAAGTAGCAAAGGAGTTTCGTTTTGGGAGTTTTGCAGGTTTTTTACAGTTTTTGCTCTTCTAAAACTTGCAAGGCGATAAGAGGGAGGAAATTACCAAATTACTGAGCTAAAGACTTTGTTCCCCTGTGAAATACTAGCAGGAGATGTTTGTGTTCAGAAGATTTTTCCCTGAATGATACTCACTCTGAAATGAGATCTGAGCCTGAATATACCAAGCTCATTTTTGGGTAGGTGCCTGGTTTCCCAAGATTTATATCACCTACTCAGCACTGCAAAGACATGGGGCATGATCTTCACTTTGACTGTTCAGGGTCAATTATGGAAAGAGTCTTCACAGAATATTTTCCCTGTTATGTCTTGATCCTTTTTTTCCCAATATGGGTGATCACAGATACTGCTTAACAAATATTATTTCAGTCCTTGAAAATCTTTTATTGCATCAGCTAAAGTTAAATCCAGTCCATCTCATCTACATATCTCTAAATTCATTTATAAGGCCTTTATCACTGTGTTTTGCTAAATTTCTTACAAACTTCCCCCAGAGCAGTATGTAAGGGATCAAATTAATTTCTCTTTAAGGGTTGGGCTGTTAAATAAATGACGGTTGTACAGTGAGGTACAAGAGTCAGGCCACAAAAATGCATTCTAGATATCCATGAAACCACAATTTAGTCCACAGCTACAAATGATATGAGTGCAAGTTACTGCCCAAGTAGCTTTTGCTTATAAAAATCTTGGGAAAACCAAGACTTTAAGAACATCTCTCTCATTGTTTACATAAATAAGCCTAGCTGGATTTGTTTAGATTTATCCTTTATGTGTGGCTCCTCCAAATCTCTTCCATATGTGCCTGTTTGATTATGGGAGAAGCAATAACCTGTAGATATGAAAGCAAAATTTTCTCTCTGTATGATTGTAAGATCCTTGATCTCTGCACATTTCTGCTGTGTGATTCCATTTCTGCATCCAGTGAAAACTTTTACCGTTGCCTGTTCTCTTGCCTATTTTTCCTTTCTGCCCTCATTACCAGGCAGTACATCCTCACAGGGTACATTATGTCACAAAAATAGATGATGTCTGTTCCCGTCAAACAGCCTTTGTTTGGACTGTCAAAGACAGGGCAGTAGGACAGAGCTTTCTTATTATCCCTGGCTCAGAAATGGATGTCACACACCTCTGTACTGGAAAACAAGATATTCAATGAAACTGGTTGGGTATTTTAGGAATTATGTCCTTTATTCTCCAAAAAATAACAATTTATTGAAATTGAAACATAGAAGAGGAACAGTATTGACCCTTTTTAACCCAATTTCTTATATAAAAACAGAAATTCCAGTTTCCCAGTTTGAAATTATATTTAGCATCATAATTTAAGATAATGAGACAGATGTTAAAAATTATGCAATAGGTAAAACTATTCAAAGTCAATTCAACAGTATATCTTGATTGATGCAATCAATCTAACAAATACAAATACAATCATTATTGTGCCAAAAATATTCAAAAAGACAAATGTTTACCCTAAGCTTGGAAAAGAAACTATTTTAATTGCATAAAAACATTCTTGGATGAAAAAGCTTATTTCTCAGAAAATCCTGGCAGTACTTTTTCTTAAAAACAAGACAAAGAACAAACAGACTAGGAATAGGAATGCCAGACAAAGCACTAATGCCTTTATAATTTAAGACTTCATTGGTTATAAATTTAAAAGTGTATACTCTGGTAGATGGTGATTTAAAGCATCTATAGACTAAGATACTAAAGAGGAATTTCCTCACTAATTTTCAGAAGATCCTTAGAAGATCTAGATTTTGAGGATGTACAGTATATCAGAGACCTAGAGGAAAAAAGCAGTTTCCATAAATCTGTTCAATAGGGGTAAAATTTATTTCATTTATTTGTGACATGTCTACATTAGATGCCTAGGCCTTTACCAATGTAATGTTGTTCTGTTTTTCTAATTAAGGGATTAAAAGACACACGTCCTCTTGATGATTTATCAGGTTTATGCTAGAGATGTATCTCAGAATATGCTGAATTGCTCTGGTTGCATGTTTGTCATGCAGATTATTAAGGCAGGGTAGGATATCCAGCTTAGAATTACAAGTCTAATGTTTGGTCACCTAAGTAAAACCAGACAATTTCTCAAGTGTGTTTGTTTTATTTTGAGAATAGATATGACCAAGATGACAGTATCTTTCTCCAATTGTCATGATGGTTCAAAGTGTCCCTCTCATGTACTTGCTTAATCCATGATGCTGGTTAAACACAGCTGTGTATACTACTTACTCATCTCTGCAGAAATTATTAGATCTTCATGTAGCTCTAGGTATGAATATTTACAAATGAAAGAGTTTATTACAACTTCCAACATAATAGAATGCTTCCAATATAAGCAAACTGAAATTGCCCCTGGATTAGGGATGTTGTCATAATAGCTTTGAAGCCATTGCCTTGCTTCACAATACTGTTCTTTTTGAAAGCAATCCTGCTCTTTTAAAGAGCATTAAGCATCAAATTGATTCTAAATTCCAAGATCTGAAATCAAGAGGAGAGTTATAACAGATTAACTTTACATAAACATTTTTAGGGTTCAAAAATTTCAGAGCAAAACTCAACCAACTAAATACACTCTCCTTAAGAATATTTACAATTAAGAGGAGGAAACAGGAAAGAGAAGAAAAAAAATGGCCACATCCTGATGGGGTTAATAAGGTAGGCAGGATTAACAAGGCTGATGAAATTAGGTAAGAGAGTCTGCTACAAACAATCAAAATATTTTTAATGGGTTTTCCTTTTACTGGGAAACATTATGTGAAACTAGCCAATGTGCTGGAAAATGAAAGCACTGACGGACTGGAGGAAGCATGATGCATCAGATACTGAATAATCCAGACATAATACTTTGTATGTTTGCAAAATACAAGGCGATACAACTGAACAGAAATTTCAAGCATCTGAAAATTCATGCAAAATAAGTCAGCAGGTCAAAAGACTTTCTGCAGAAATTTTCTGTAGAAAATTATCAGTTCCATGGCTGAGATTAATCCTATAAACTTCTAAATAAAGCATGGCTTTTTGCAGATGTTGATCTTCACAATGTTAACCTACAGGAACTGTATAGAAATGCTTACTGATCTATACTTTAACACAGATCTTTTTCAAATGTCCCTCATATTTTAACTGTAGTTCTTCATATTTCTGACAGATATATACCAAGTAAACAGAGATGATGGGAGGCATGACACTGGAAGCCTACTTGAGCTTCCCTGCACTCTTTCCCTGGCACAGTCAAAATTTTGATATTTTATATCTTTTATACTAGAAGCCTTAAATTTGTTATAGAGTTTAAGATTTTTTTGTGTGTGTGTGCTTGTACTTAGTAAGATGAAGTAAAAAAGAAAAAAAAGATGGGGGAGAGTCAGACTCATTAGTATAATTGGCCCCCTCCAGACCTACATTTCTGAGTGTGAATTACACTTCATTTCCCCCTTTCTGCCTGCTTCCTACACATACACACTGACACAGACACGTCTTGTTGTCGATCATTCCTAAACTCATAGAAACTATCTTAAATTAATTTATATTTTCAAGGGGCAGTTACTCTCATTGTTGAAAGACACTTAGTTTTCCAAACAAGTTCTGTCTTTACCTTTTCAGTGTCTTAATAGGAAGGGGAATTCCCTCCTCTGGCACAATTCAAAGTCCAGTTCTGCAGTTAAGCTCAGAATTTAAATTGTCTTACATGATATTCCCTAGGTGAAACTCATTTATATTCTTATGAACAGTTTATTTTTCAATATTCTTTTTGAAATTTGGCATCAACTACCAATGTTCCTCATTAAAAAAAAAAAAAGAATTTGTTTTCAAGAACTGCTGCCAAAACTCTGGACATTATGCAAAAGCAAGGAAAGTCTCTTAGAAAGCAGTAGAAAAGGTTCAGTATCTTGAGCAAATAATATCACCTGTGAGTCACGATGCTGGGTCAGAGTGGACATCTGATGTACACTGGGAAATACATATTCACAAACCTGATAAAGAAAAGACAGAGTGATACTTTTGTGCCTGAGAGAAAATAAACATTTTATTTACAGAAGTTAAACTCTTTTATCACAAAAGAATTTATCAGACTCTTTGCCACATGCTGTACTCAGAACCAATTCTTTTTGCTACGTGGTATGTCTGTAAAAAGGAAAACTCCCCCAAGATCAGATGTCTCCTCCAAAATCATATTTCATTGCCAAAGCATCATGGCTACTGGACAGCTCAAAAAGAGGCTGAAGAGGGGTAGACAGATTTAATCATTTGTCTATCAGAATAGAAAAGGAATTCTCAGTTCTATTGCCATTAGAAGTTCAAAGATAGTGTGACAGGGATATGCAGTTTTTAAAAAATAATAAATATATTTCTTCTCAGATGCAGAATCCAGCTGTTTGAAACTAGGACCAAAAAACCCAGAGTGTACTGCATATAATCCAAATGGCCTGACACCCCTGATCTCTACTGAAAGGCTGGATATGAAAAAAATGTTTGAAATTGTATTTGGTTCTTTAGCTATTAATAATTTCAATAACTATAACACCTCAAGAGAATCTGACAAAGAAGTTACAAAATCACAGAGGTTAAGTATGAGATAAAAACCCCACACCTCTGCAGGACAGTGTTTAAAATGGCCATAAAGCACAATCCAGTACTTAAGATCAAATGACCCAAAGTGAGCTGCTACTGAATCTAAAATTCACTATAAACTTCTCTTTTGGCTCTGAAAGTTCTCCTGCCTTTGGCACCCGACCCTTATCTCAGGGAGTGCTTGTATTGGGTGACTCTCTGCTAAGGGTCCCTGAGGCACCCACCTGCAGTCAGGAAAGGTCTGCTGCCTTCCCAGGGCTAAGGTCCGAGAGGGTGCCTCAACTTGTCAGGAGCACAAATTACTATCCACTGTTAGTCTTTCAAGTAGGCATGAGTCCAACAGAAAAAGGTCTCCCTTTTAATCTGAATGAATGAAAAATTAGTTCCTTCACTAACTAAAAGGCTACCTACTGTGAGATTTAAGCTTGTTGTTTACTTCTGTAATTGCCATATCATTAATTGCTATCACATCCTATGTCATATCTGTGGATGCTTGGTGAGTACCCTTAATATTTATGCAGATACACATATTCTTTCGTCTTGGAAGAAGGGCTGTTGACAGTCTTACATTGAACAACATTTTCTTTCACAGAAGTAATTTCTTACACAGCTTAAGTGCATTTACTATGGGTTTAGAAAGAAAATGCCTTTGCACTGCTGGTATTTTCAGAAACTGGATATAGATCAAATTCCTGGCAAATAAATTCCAGGCAACATATTTGTGTTCCATTTATTTTCGGCAATTGCAGTATGTGATCTCCAGTGTTCAGTAAGGCTGACATCTATTTTTTCATGTTGGTGAGACTTTTGTTTCACGTCAACATGTAGGACAACTGACATTTAGCAAGATTTGCCAGCTTTCTACAAATCTCCCCTTCTTGCTCAGACTAACTCAGTGTATTCCTGTTATCTTGTCACTATTCTACTGAAAATTTTTTTCTCATTTATACCAAAAAGCCCCCAAGTAAACAGACTTTATTATTTTTATGGGAGAGCAGAATATTATCCTAAATCTTCAGGGAGTATTTAGGAGTTACTACCCAAAATACTGTTGGAAAGTTGCATGTTTGAATTTTATAGCATGTCTTTTTTTTGTCATGGACAGAGTGAAAGATTCAAGCTATATCTCCATGCTATTAATGGTGTGACTGAAGCAGGCTGGAGACATCAAACTAGCCCAAATATATCTATATAGGTGGGATATAACAAGCAAAAAAGTCATAGAAGTAGAAAGTGAAGCCTTTAGCTTAGGCAAGAAATCAGAGCAGTTGCCCAGAGTTTGGCTACATTAGAGCTGGTAGTTCAGAGGTGTATAACACATCTCCAATTGTACACACACAGACAAAAAGCAAGGCTGAGTATATTGTCTTTCTGACAGGAAATCATGTCACATCTCAAAAATTTTACCTCAAAAAGCTGCTTGCAAGCACTTTAGGTATTTCTATTAATTCGTCCCTGATTAACCTGAGAAGAGATGGGATTTATTCCTATTTATGCATTGTGACTTCAGGGAACTGATCTTTGCTTCCCTGGTTATGTCGTTCCTGTCCTGTAAAGTGGAATAATAAGAACCATATAAAGCATTCCAAAACCTAAGAGGGAAGGAAGTACAGAAAGAAAAATACTCTTATTTCTTCACCTTATCTACACTGTATCTCTTCCTCCAAACAGCATTTTGTTCTAAACAAAAGAAATTCATCAGAAGTTCAACATCATCCTTGGCCCATCATGTTTCTATGGTTACAGAGCCAGTGTTTTTCATCTGTAGAAACTAGCAAGAATTTTCCATTTTATAAGACTGTTGTGCCCCATCTCTCTGACCCTCCCTTATCAAGGACAGGTTATTCTCATTTTGCCAGCCTTGTCAAGCCCTGCACTGAAAGCATCTCCCGATCAGACTCTAGGACAAAGCTTTTATATACACAGTAGGCATTATTTGCAATAATACCAAGAAATATCATCACTAAGATATGGAAATATAAGGAGGAATATTAAACTTTATCTGTGAAGGCTTATCCAGTCTCTATTTTTCCACAGATCAGACAGGCCTTGGCATGATGGCAGGGACATGATCCTCTTCCTGCCAACACTATGTGCTTTGGCCTCTCTCTCAGGCCTGTTGCATGGCTCATGTCAGAGACAAGCCACTGGGCTTCACCTCAGATCCAGTCCAGCTTGGGTATTTTCTCATGGCATTTGATTTTGTGTATCAGGTGCTATACAATGCATACACAAGCATAAATATCTCTATATATGCATATGTTGTCACGGTAGATAAGCAATATATGTAAATATACAAACACACACACGTCTTTACTGCACGAACTACCATGAGGCAGTACAGATCCCTTTTCTCACCCCAACCTTTCTATAGTAATGGCACATGCTTACAGATTAAGCTTAAGCTTCCCTTAAGCACAAGTTTACAATTCCCTACAATTCCCTTAGCATCCTCTTAAAATATTAACTTTTTTCTCTTCTCTATGCGTCTGTGAAGAAAAACAACCCTCCCTTCTCAGAAAAGGAGCAAAGCCCACCCCTTCTCAGAATAACATCAGAATATGGCTGATTCTGAGTCAGCTTCCTCTTAATTCCCCTGTCCCGAGCAGAGTATTCCTCATTTGCATTCCTCTCCTTCAGTCATGTGTGGATTTTATCTGTTGCTGTAACATTAGTGAAAATTACCACATAAAACTTCAAAGTTAGTTTGGTGCATGACTTCTTGTAAAAAAATCCTTTAACAGAATACTGTTTCCCTGCTCATTCCCAGTCTTCTTCCTTATTTTTTTCTGGACTCTTTCTAACTTCACAGGGAATGACCAGGGCTTGAGGAACCTGCAAGAGTCTAGGTCTGGTTATGGTTAAGTTTTATTTTTGTGCCTCGTCAAAAGCTTAACTGCAGTTTTAATTAAAAAAAAAGTTTAACAATTAAGTAGCTGCCAATTTCTTGTTAATTATTACATTCACCAAATACTAGACCTAGCTTGCCAGCATTTTGAATTTTCTAAGTGGAAAGAAGTAGAGAAAATAGATAAGATGCCAATTACAGTGAATTGCAATTAAGGTTATTGGCAGACAAAGACCCTCGAGGATCTAGAGTCCCACATAGCAGGATGCTTGATAATCAGATGGTCTAACCTTGCACTAAAAAAGAGAATGTGTCATGTTATGCAATATAAATTAAACATTTAAAGTCAAAGTTTAAAAGAAAAAATTGATAGAGAAATACACACTCAAAATCCTCTCTTTTCCTTGTCTTTGAAGCGACAATCACTCATCTGATCACAGGCTTCTTGACTACATCCAGAGCAGAGAGCCCAGGAGCTCCTGGCACACAGCAACTATGTCCCAGCTCTGTGACAGAGTGAAACCCCGGGAAAAACAGGCTCAGCCTTTCCTGTTGGATGTTTTTCAGGCTCCTCAGTTTAGTTGGAGAGGATTTGCTGGGCAGCCCTGTGGAGTTGCTGACAAGGATCTGCATGTCAAGAGACCACCACAGCACATCCCCAGCAGAAAACAGATGCTGCTTTTTCCTTCTGTCATTAAACCACAGCAAAAGCAGCTAGCTGATGTAATATGTAGATTATCATAACAAAAGATATATCTAAGGAATGATCCTGAAGATGATATCAGAAAGTACGGAGGCTTCCTGGATTACTAACTTCTGTGACAAATCGATTCAGAAATTACTGATGACAGAGAATGAGAGAGAAAAAACTCTGCCCTCTGATATTAGAGATAAGAACCGTCATTTAAAGACAATGACAATTTTTCCACCAGCCAGACCTTGTGGAACAGCACTCATGTCAAGTTAGAAGCATGAAAACAAGATTACTTCTGTTCTCATTTCTTCCCACCACATCTCTCAAACAATAATGAGGCTGAAGGGAAAGGGAGTCATTGTAGTTTTACCAGCTGTAAAACATTCACACCAGTGGATTCCATGAGGTTAGACTAGATAAGCCAGTCCTGGAAACAGGATTTCTGTCCTGAACTCTGTAACCACCACCGAGGCTTTGTCATGGTTATGTTGAATTGCCTTTACATTTCTTATTCTGAAAGGGGTGAACAAAAGAGAGCTGTACCCATTTTCCTCCCTATTAGCACTGCCTAAGGGCAGTATAGGTCAGAAATACTCATAGGACAACCACATTCTCCTTTCCCTTTAGCATGGAGCCCTATCAAGCTGTGCTGTAATACCCTCTTATTCACTATAGTTTCCTTTAAATCTAAATAATTAATTTCTTTCATTATTCAGAGTCCCATCTGCTTACTCAGGGGACAGGAGAAAACTGACATTCTTTAGACAGCAATAAACCACCAGCATATTTCAGAGAACATCCATGAGGTTTTATTGTGACTTCTGAATTATACTATATTATAGTTCCCAATAGTAAAAGAAATTCTGCCCTCAATTTTTTTCTGCTGACAACATTGTGTGACAGGGACCATACAAACAAATAGCTTTTATAGACAGCCTGATAGATGATATAGATGAAATAGTAGAGATGCAAGTTCACTATGGCTTGTGCATCAGTAAAATTCACCACTGGATTCAACTAGCAGAAAATGTATTTTTAGTGAAACATAAAGTGGAAACAATAGACCTTGAGATCCAGAACTAAGATGCATTGCACAGAGAAAGTGCTGTTTTGGTTCACAAAGACATTGCCCCTGTGTCATTGCTTCAGTGGTTATTTGAAAGAATAGAGTTTAGCACCCTCAGAATAGAAAGAATGAGAAAACTTGGCAATTATACCTAATAATCTTCAAGGGTGACAGCTGCTTTGACATACCTGGCACATTGTGACTTCCAACATCAGCTGCAGATAATGGGATTGTGGAGGTGACATCTACATCCCAGTGTCTGGTCCTGGGCCACATGCCTAGGGGGTAACTGGGAGCCACGGTATCTCAGCTGTAGCTGGCACTTACCCTGTACTTTCATATTCGGCTCAATATGCAGAAAAACCCCAGCTCAGCAGTGCAGGGTGCAGGGGACACCCTTCCTCATCCCAGGTGCAGCGGTGAGATGCTGTCCAGTGTCAGTGTGAAATGGGAGAGCAGGCTCCAAGCTCATGCACCTGCAGTCAACACCTACTACTTTGAATGAGTTTTTAACTTTCAAAGACTTGTTATAGGTTTATATGGCTAATTAATGTTGTCCCCAGACTATCAAGTAACTTCTTCTTTAATTTTTTTTTTACTGAAACTTATGACACTACTCTGCCTTGGGAACTGATACGACTGCCAGACTTATGCTGGTGGTCTCTTACAACAATACAGTGTAGGAGTGACAGGTTCACTTAAATAGCATTAGAATTAACTAGAACAGCAATGGTTGGGAATTGGTTGGAATTATACACTAGATGAGTGTGGTTATTTAAGTAAACTTAACTTTGGAAATAAAGCATATACAATTACCTGAAAGCAAATGCAAGTTTTCCCATTAATCATTAAATTATACTTTCAGAGGGACAAGACACATTCCATTTTAGAAAATCACTGTGGTAAGAAAGAAGCAATGATGCAGCCCATGAAGGTATTGTAGTTGATTTTCCATTATTTGACCTCTTTACATTAGAATTATCATACAAAAAGAGACACTGCAGCTTAAAGAGAAAATAACTGATTAAGTGCCAAAATTACTTGCTGAATTTTTAAATTTTTATATGCTCTAGTAAGTCGAGTGGTCAAATTACTTGATCACCATGTCTCTCTACAATTGAAAATCTATAAATTGCCAACCAAGCTTAGTGATGTTAGCGATATACATAGACTATAGACAAAAGGGTTGCAAATTATTAAGACAACTATTTCACTAATAATCAATTCTACTTTGAAAGTACTGTGATACTGAAGTTCAGAGCTCATCTTTCCATTAAATTATAATATAGGAACTTAGAAAATAGAAAACAATTTATTTTGGTGAAGGTAAAGTGGATAAAATAATGCAGACAACAGAAAATTAAGTCATGGTAATATTTAAAGATTTTACTCATTTTAGTTCTGATCAAAAGTTTTTAAGTCCTAAATTGCATAATGCTCCCAGTTATTTTTCATATAACTCCTATTGTGCACAGGACATGAATAAAAACCTGCCTGTAAACTTTAAATTGCAAGCATCAAAAGGCATGCTGTAGTTGAAAGTTTGCTCCATAAGTATTCGTAACATTTTTTATTCATCCAGAAGTCAGGGAGTCACCAGGGTAGAGCACTTACAGAACCAACTTAGACTTAGGATAAATAATTATGTTAACCAACCAACTTATTTAGAGAACAGCATTATTCTCTGGAGTTCTCTGCTGTTTTCTCTTGGTGAGACACCTAGACTACCAACTTCTAATTTAGATCCCCAAATGGAGTTTTGTATTCCTATCATGTTGAGAAGATTAAAAAAATACTTTATAAAAGGGACTTGAGAAAGAAGTGGGGAGAGGAAGATTAAAGAAGTTTTGAGGCAAGCTAAGAAAGATATTTTCTGCAGTTTTCCAGACAAGCAGGATCCAGTTTTGTACTTAACCTCAAAGAGGGAAAAAAACAAATTTTGAAGACCATAGATATGTTTGAATGGAGCTATAAAGGACTTGATTGCAAAAGACCTTTAAAAGGTGTGTGTATATATATATATATGCAATTATTTATCTAACAATCTAACAAAATCTCAGGAATGTGTGTGGAATGCAGATAGCCTCTCCAAAGTTAGCACTGAATATAGAATATTATTATTCAGTACCAGAATACGCTTCTGGTATTGAATACAGCTTTCAACTTCAGCCCTTTTCTTCCACATTCTATCAAAAGAGAGAAAATATCATGCAATTTACATAAAATAGCTCATTCCAGACTACCCAAGTTTTGAAAAGTTTTTAAAAGAAATATGAATAAGTATTTCTGCTTACTTTAGAAAAAAACACATTTTGAACTTTGTTTTATATTTTTCTCAAAATTACAATAAGAAATGGCATGATAGTGGAAATTTATTTAAATGGTTTAGCTAGCTGAATAGAATTCATAATGAACTGTACATTTTTCTGAAATTGTATGATAAATATCTTCTTGGAAATGATATTAGGAAAGTAGGGATCTATGAGATCAAAACTAGGAGCTAGTTATTACACTGAAAGCACCTCAAAGTCAAAGCCATCTTTTGGCTGTAATGAATATTTTCTGATGACTTCAACACAGGAACCAGCCACCTAATCACACCTGTCACTGGCTTACCTCCTTTGGTCACCCTAAAAAAGTCCAAAGCAGGTACACATGTACCTGTTTACATGTTCTCCTCTAAAACAGGATGGACACTGTCCTCTCAATGATCTGGGGAGGTCCATACAGTGGGCAGCACAAAGGCTACAGGCACAGCATATGAGCCTTGCTATTGCCTCCTTCAATTTCTCAAAAATTGGGTTTTTTCCTTTGCCACCAGCTATCACCTCTGAAAGCTCCTTCATCTGGGAGTTCATCCCTCTCTTCAGTCCCGCAAGATACATTTGTCCAACTGAGAGCTAGACAGTATCTAAAACATCCTTGTATCTCCTTCTGATGAGTGAGTGAGAGGACCACCCTTCTTATCATGCAGTGCCTTTTTGCTGTGTGTCCTTGCTAGCCCACTTTGATCAGATGTGCTCACAAAAAAAACCTGTACTCATCCTTGTATCAGTCCACTTAAGCCTTCTGACTCTCTGAGGCAAGAAGACAATCTCTTCTCCCTGGCTGGAGAGACAGAAACCAGAAACCATGTGTGGCAGGCTCCCCACTGCGTGTTTATCCCACATGCAAGGGCAGACTGTGGGACTGGCAGCCTCTCCTGTGCTTTTTCTGCAATGACTGCAGCCTCCAAATAGCTCCTGAGATTTGTGCTGAGAGCTTTGCTGTGCCAGGACTTGACCAAAACTTTCCACAGGGCTGCCAAGGTTTTCAAACAGCCGTGACTCTCAGTCACAATGGTAGAAAGCCAGTTTTTGTGCTAAATGCAGTATGGACACAGCTTCTAGTGCTGCTGTTGAATTGCTTTATTCTATGAAGTGTACTCCATTCACATCCTTATCTCAATGGACCTCAGAGAAAATTAAATGCCTCTCAAACTAACTCCATCCCTCTCTCTCCATGTTCACGTTTTCTTCTTTGGTCGTGCTTGTCAGATCCATGTAAAGTGGATAGTCACAGCTTATAGTTTACAGCATGTTTTTTTCTTGTCCTCCCTGCCCCACCCCCAAAAAACGCAATGACTCCTTAATTGGTCTGTCTTATGTATATAGCTGTATATTATACAGCTTTACAGTTTTATTCATAGTTGAATTTGTTGTCCTGCATCTGCCATTAAAGTGTTATGCAATTCTGTTACCTCAAACATAAATATAAAAGAGTTTATTTGAGTAGTTATGCACTATTTAGTACATGTCCTAGAAATAATTTGTTTATATTTGAGCAATAATGAAAGAACATAACAGATATTATCTTGGAAAAAGGGATAAACATGTACTTAAATGATAGTAGTTTTTAAGATAGTAGTTATTAATAAATTAAAGAGTCTAATTATAATAAATATCTTAGAGATACTTCACTAATAATTACCGATGATCATTACACAATTAAAAGCTTTTGTTGTTTGTGCATATACTTATATATTCATCAGTGACCACTGGGTTTAAATGACTTCACTGTTAATTGCACGTTCACCCTTCATGCAACTTTGTCTTCATTTTCTTACCATTATTTATGCAATATATACTTTGTGTCATTTATGACATTTCCACAACACTTTTCAGCTATTTCTCTGCACTTTTCAAATATTTCTCATTGGATTCCCTCTAGGTCAGACATTGAAAGACCTCATCCAGTAAAACTAAAGCCAAGCTGAATACAATTAATTGACCCCAAAAAGGCCAGCAGAATCTCATTCACATAAAAAGTATTTCCTTCTAGCTGCTGTTTGAATTTTGGTATTTCTGAAAATCACTCACAAATATGGAAAGGGATGACACAGAGAGGAGCAATACAGAGAATGGAGAATTTTGCAAAAGCCCCACCCACTGGCACAACCTGTGGGTGTAACTCCTGGAGGAAAGCAGGGCTGGTAAAATGCCATGCTGGAAAGCATGCCTGGCAGGGCTGGTGTGACCTGCTGCTGCTGGGAGGCAACCACCAAGCTTTCACACAAGCCACATCAGCTTAAGACACCCTCACCACCACTGGAGAAGCAGGGCTTAATTCAATCCCTTATCTACCCTCAGCAATACAACTGGAAATGCTGCTTTTCTTCATGTTTTCCATCTGATATTTAGCACTATGATTTATGTTTGGCCTTCAGCTTGTATCATCTCTTTTCAGCAAATCCATCCCCTCCTTTGCTTTCTCCTTTTATTTTTTTTTTTAAAGCTTTTCACTTCAAATCTTAGTAGTTAAACAGAAACCATACTTAGCAATTCCTCCTTGGGTTCTTCTTTCAAGGAGGACTTGCAAAGCCCTGTGCTTGGCTGCAAGTGCTTATGCCACCCCAGCAAAGTCCCTCCCGAGCAGCACTGCTTACTGGTTACAGCACTGTCCTCACATGAATCAGAGACGTGTGGAAAGATGCAGAGTCTAGTGCTAGGATTTGTATGAATATTCAGCTTAAATATATGTCTGAAGCCCTCATTTCTATAATTAGAAAAGACTTCCAAATATCATAATAAAAATAAAGGTATGTGTATGGTTTTCTGTGAATTGTTTGGCAATCTCACTTCAAGTACTTACACTTGGCGATGTTGTTGCTGCTGACTGTAGCAGATGGCTGGGTTAAATCTTTTGCCCTTTGCACAGGAATGTTTTTGCTATTGTTGTTTGATGAAATAACTGGCTTTCAACAACAATTTTAATTTAACTAATGTACTCTTTGGGAGACAGGTGAAACATAAAATTTTGTTGAAGGAAAGTGTCTGGTCACAGACACATATTTGAAATGAGGGGCATGTACAAGGCAATTTGGGTATGATGTTCAGAACAATGGCTTGAAAAAAGCTGCTGTTTATAAATTGCTATTTACATAATCTGCCATTTCTGTTATCTGCAACATTCTGCACAACAAAATTACTGCAAGCAAATGAAATTTAAATGTCACTAGATGAACTAATCTTAGCTAAAGCATAAGAAATTTAAATTAGCCCATCGTTAAAGCAGCTTGCATGGCACCCTTAGAGGATGAAGTAATCTTTTCAGCTGGACAAGGATGGTGGCTTAGCCCTTATTTTTGCTAAACTGGTAATTTAGCTGTAATCTGAAGATGAGAAGTCTCATTCTTGGAAGGTGTCACTGTCCTGCCAAAATGACACACTTCTCACATGTGTGATCCACCTGCAGGTCACCTTATGTTTCAGTTTGAACTATTGAACGACAAGGCTGTTCTTGTTTAACTGTGCAATATTTGATATTGTCACATCTGGGACAGCTAACCAGGAATGGGCATTATGTGTTCAGTCCCTACATGTGTCTTCTGACCCTGATTCAGCAAAACATTTAAATCTAAGTCAAATGGGAACCATGTGAGTAGTCTGACAGAAACTCAAGAATATTTTATGCTCTTCAAAATAAGCACATGCTTACAGTCTTTAGTGGATTAAGGCAAGAATAAGCACAAGTTTGTGGGACTGAGCCTTTGGTTTGCCCTGTTAATAACAAGACCCTCGTTCATCACTTTGGGTCCCAGGATGCTTTCTGAATGAGCTCACACAGTGTCTGTACCAGTAACAGCAGTAGTTGGGGACCTGGAATAGACAAGGCAACATAAAGTAAGGTATGTGCTCTGATTAGCCATCAGCAGTCTTTGCAGTAGAAGTGATTTTTACTGAAACATGGTGAGAAGTTCTCTCATGAATAAACGATAACACAGGTAGTGTGTTATGAAGGTTATGAAGGTAGTGTGGGGCAGAAAGAAATAGGATGATGCTGGGTCATTCTCCCCACCTGATCAATGTACATGTTCTAGCTGCCAAGGGCACTCATCTGCATCCACTGATGTCCCAAGCACAATATGTGCACCCCTCAAGAGCTCCTCTTCCTGTCTTTCTTCATCTCTTTCTTCTATCATGAGCCACATAAAGACCCTGTGAAACATCTCCTGCACCACTCCAGAGATGTGTATTTGCCCACAAATCCATGAGGTTGCTATAGGTAATAAAGCCTCTTCCTTACATTCACTGTGGCCTTATTGTTAAGGAAGTCAAGAGGAAGATCTAGCTCTTAGGCTACAGCATCTACTTGTGGGCACAGCACTTGTTGCAGAGGCACATGGACCACAGGAGCCTCAAGCACAGCCATTCTCTCAAAGATCTCACACAGATCAGCACAGCCCAGCAGCTGGGTTCAGCTGCAGCCAAGAATCACACCTGTGTGCATGTGTCCCCACCTCTTTATCTTTGCATCCACACTGCAGTTCAATTTGCCCAAACGCAGCTCAATCCAGGTGACCCAGTGTAACTTCACATTAGGACAGAGGAAAGGCACAAGAGAGAGAACTTTCCATTTCCCAGGTCCACCAAGTATGAACTCCATTTCTGCAGATGTTGAACACAGTTCTTTTTGCCTCCTATACAGGTCCTTCAATATGCATGTGTTATATCATCCCATACATGTCTTTTTGTATAGGATCCATATATGACAATGATAAGTGTGGAGATAATGAGGGTACAAAAGACTACACAGAAAACTGTCACTGTAAAGAGATGCAGAAACACTTTATGGTCTAGGATGAGAAAAATGGCAGTGGAAATTCAGTGTAGGTAAAATAAGAGATAAAAATGGCAGAGGAAATTCAGTGTAGGTAAACTAAGAGATATGATGAAAATAAGCACTCCTTACTTTATATATTTAAAAAATATGAGCTTCAAAAACACTATTTCCAAGCAACAAAATTTGGTGTTATACTAGCTAGCTCTATGATCTCTCTGTCTTTAGAGGACCACCTCCCTAGGGAGGAATAACGTTTCTGTTATTACATGTAGTCTTAAGGAGCACATTCTAAAATAATTTGTTGTAAGAGCCTTAAAATTATATTTAAGAGATTGTATTTAAATTTATATAGCAAGATACAGATGCAAATATTTTTACTGCATTATTTCCTGCCATTTTTTACTTCTTGTCAGGTTGTTTGTAAAGATGATGGAAAATTCCTGAGGGTACCATAATTGTGTTTCATAATATAATAATTAAATGTGCATGACTTTAAAAACTGAGAAATCTTTGGGGATATCTTCCTTTTATAGACTGGGCTATTATCACAAAAACCAACAATCATGTAGAAAATTAAATAATTATATGTCAGAAATTGCTCCTGTTTTTAATTTCTTCCACTAACCATGTCACCATGATTTGTTGGTACATATTTTTACAACAAACACAGAGCATAGAGAGAAAATGTACTTGCAAATTATTAGTATTTTAAACTAAAATTACAGAAATCATTCCTTTTAAATAAAAACATCTAAATATTTCTCTTTTGTTGTTGTTGTTTTTATTGTATTGACTCAGGCAGCAGTACTAAAGCAGCATATCTGAATTGTGCTTTTTTTTGCAACTGCACTATAGGACTAGATGACCTCCCAAGTCCCTGCCAAGCTGAATTACTCAACAGTTCTGTGATCATTGCCCAAGACCAAGGCTGTGGCTAATTTTAAGCTGCTCTGCCACTATTCCCCAAGTGCTTAAATACACACTTTTCAAGACAGAATAAAAGGACTTGGCCAATATTTTAAGTCCAGCTCCAGCACTATAACAAAAGCCTGAAAGAAATCTGAGTCTTACAGCACTCTATCTCCATTCACTGTGGCTGCCTTTTACAGTGGCATTAGTGTGAAATTAATCACGCCCTCTATTTTAAATTGTCATGCCTACAGCCAAGGTCCAGGCATACAGATCAGCCAACACAAAGAGGGGCAACATTTTCTAAAGCAAACTGATAAGTTTCTTCCATACCCTTTTCCTAAGCTGGAAACTGAACATTTCAAGGCTGACATGAATAAAACAAGGAATGTGAGAGTCATAACAACTCTGGCAGAGGAGGTCCCCTGAAAGATGCATGTTGTCTAGTCTCTGTGTCTTGTCCAGTCCTGCACTAGAAAAATTGTCATGTTACAGAAAAGAGTGGTAAAAAACAGTGGCAGAGGAACTATAGCCTTTCTTTAGTTGACCTATACCACAAAACCAAAATAATACAGCTATTAGCCAGCTAAATGATCAAAGACTGTATTTATGTATAATATTTATAAGGCATTAGTGTGACAAAACTCAGTCAACACAGTTTGTCCTGCTTAACATAAAGTCTGTTAGGAAACACCTATCTACGTCCTGATTCATTTGACCAGCTCGACCATGGTAGATGGAGACCTGTGATTGTCCATATGTAATTCATCTCTGCAGCAAAGGTCTTCATACAATGAAAACTTTTAATAATGAATGCATCAAAAAGTATTAAAAACTAAGGGAGGAAAGAAGTCTTAGAAGAATACATGGGGACTGTTTACAGACTCACACTAGAGTAGCAAGTTTCAACATGTGAGCCCATACAAGCATAAGGAATTGGAATGCATAAAATACATGTGTCTTAGAATACCATATTAATAGACAAGTAAAGCCTAAATGTTTAATTCTATCAAGGTGAATCAAAGGATAGCAGAAGATAAAGCTCTGTCTCTTCAAGAACCTGATTCATTAAGAAATGAAATGTGAGCTAAATAGAAAGCCCTCTGATAAAGAAGAAGGGAACAGGATCCATTTACCAGACTATTTTAAAAATTTAGAAACTGATGGTTAATTTCTTTCTTCACTTTTCTCTGTGCAAACTCAAAGAAATGCCCTAAATTTCAGTGGAGCTGGTCCAAACTTCTAGCATTTTTAATGATGTCTGTCCTTTGTCAGAAAGATCAATCTTTTTCCTAAACCCTGAGTGCTATTGTCTGCTTTTCAGTGCTGTAGGAGTTTTTAATAAGATTAGTATTTTATCTCTTGATGTTCTTTTTAATATTCCAGGCAGCTAGATAGTTTCTGTAATGCTCTGTGTGGCTGCCTCCATAAACTGTTCTTATTCTGAATTCACTGAACGGGTGTTACTTTTATATACCTGCAGATGGTAAGGCTACCATAAAGGACATCACAGCAAAGCTAAATAGCCTTTCTGACAATATAATGCCAATTCCTCATCCAGCATACATCTATCATGAGTAACTTCAAAATGAGCAGGCTCCAAATACCAAAGTAGACTTAGATGGAGTAGTGGAGATACAGAGTTCTGAGGGGTAGTCCAGAAGTCTCACACTTTCTGCAGAAAGACATGCTTTTGCTTTATACATGGGAAGGAATACTACTAGACCCTCAGGAAAAAAAACCAAAAAAAAAAACCAACAAAAACCAAATCAAAAAAAATCCAACAAAACCAAAACAAAAAACAAAACAACCAAACAACTTCCCCAAAAAAATACTCTCATACAAAAAGCTGGTTTTAATTTTGGTAAAAAGGCTTCTTGGGGATTTCCTGGGTTATTTCATTGCTATATTTTGTGTACATTGAATTGTAATATTAAATAAGAAATTTTTTTAATGCGGTTTTACAAGAGACAAGACAAGGCTGTGACTTGAAAGGAAAAGGACTTTTTCGTTATTTTGATGTATGGACTGTCTGTTGTGGTTCCCATCAAGCACCTGATAATCACCAGTTTTCATTACCCAATATCTTAAACGCTGGCCCTCACAAACAGTTTCACAGAGTCAGCCCAATCCAAAAGCTGCTATGGCATAATCTCATTCTCTTGGTCTTGTGCATTTTTGCATCAAGAGGGATGACTAGGTTTGTAGTGTCTTAGAGATGTGCCCTTTGCCTCCTCCCCACCACAGTTCTGCTGTTAGAGGCACCTGAGTTCAGGCAGGTTACCTGCACTACAGAAAACTGGAAACAACACTATCTAAACCTTTACTGGCAGCTTTCACGGACTAAGGTTCTAAATAGGATGATGAATAGGACAGAGATTATGGCTTTCACAACAAAATACAATAAAGCTATGTCAGTCTGAAGCAAATTGAATTGCAGTGCTATTGCATGTCAAACCACAAGAATTGCACTTTGGACTTAGGAATTTTTAACAATACTTACAGCACAGAGTAATCATTTTGAACTAAGCTTTACTAGTAGCTTCCATGACTCTAGTTTATACTTGATATCTGCCAAAAAAAGCAGTTAGGTATTAACAGAGCCTTGAAGCATCTAAACAAATAAAATTATAAAAATCTAATATAGAAATCTTAAGAGCAAGATATACAGAAGATCACCAGCTACTGATTTAATTTCTTAGGTTCAAGAGCCAAGAAATTTAGACATTTTTATTTTTAGAATATGCCACCAACAGATTAGGCCTATACTTAATAAAAGTACAGCATACTGCATTTTTTATAGAGCAATATGTCCTCATTCTTAACCATAAGAAAAATTTTCATTGTTTTAATGATCAGAGCCAAGAAGCACCTTTTTGTTCCAAAATAAAACTACAGTGGGATTGCATAACCCTGTTTCTCTCACGCTCTTTGGCACAAGCTGATAGTTTGTCATTGACACAGCTGATAGGTATGATTTGCCCTAATGGCAACGCTTTGCATCAGAGATCAATCTCTCTACCTACAGCTGAGTTCTAAGATACAGCATGGTTTAGTACAAATGAACATCTACATGGCTGTTCAGGATTAAAGTGCATAAAGAATAAAGTCATAGCCACTGAGACTGCAGAAAGATTTTGGGGAGAGAATAAATATATTTATTCAAGTTTTAGATTAGTCAGGATACATGATAAAGATCTTCATTTCTGTTGTTTTTTGTAAAGAGATGTAAATAACACTACTTCATTTCTCAGCTGAGCCCCATTATCAGCCTTAGATCCAAATGTATTTCTATTCATTAACTGAATGATATTTGCTATGAGTTTTCTACTAACACAGGCCATAAATCTTTTATTCAGTATTCTAAGGCTGTAAGAAAATTGAGAAAAATCATAAAGGGCAGCCTGGCCATTCACAGCTGGTATGAAAATACCAGTTAAGAATTCCAAGTTGATTGTCAGTTACATTTAAAATTTATTAACTATAAGTTCCCAGGAAAGAAAGGAGAGAGGAATAACCTCTTGATTTACAAAGGTATTGAATCTCCAGTATAATGCACTAGAAATCTGGAAGAAATAGATTCTAAGGATTCCAACCATATAGAAGTATATGGCAAAATGAACCTTCCTCGTTACTTGATAATAAACACTATACAAAGAAAGAAACTGGCTTACTTCTGATTTAACTCTTAAGTCCTGAAAACTGATACCTTATTCATCAAGTCCAGTTGGAAACTACTCTGGATCAGTACACAGACTTGAATATACAAAGCAGACTGTGCAAGTACTCACATTCAAGACAAATATGCATTTATGAGCAAGTCCTGAATATGCATAGATATGAAAAAAGGGAGTTCTGTGTTCATGTACTTATTTACTTAACGCAAATGCAATGCCAGCTACATTCAGCAAGAAGGTGTATTATATAATAACTACTTTATTAGGCAAGAATAAGAACATATAGCAGGAAAGGAAGTACTAGTATCCCAGTTTTACAGAGCATGAAATAATGAACAAAGAGCTTAGTGGCTTATCTTGAGTTACATAGGAAGTCTGAGGCACAGGCAGGAAATGAAACCAGGACTGCCTGCTTTTCCCCCAATTCTTAGCATAAGACCTCACCTTTAAGTCTACATACCTGGGATCAAAGGCATACAGATGCTTTCAGGCTAAATCAGAGAAGGTTTGTACAGCACTGTTCTTGTAAGCAGTAAACCTTCAACTTAATCTATAATTCAAGAGGCAGCATTTCCAGGAGGCAAGCCCAAGACAGGGCACTGGTTCAGTACAGAATATGGCTACTCATTAAATTTTTAGTACTTTTTCCTCTATCAAGTCTGTGGTCTTTAAATTTTTCCATTTGAATTTACCGTATCTAGTCACTATCATGACCATAAATAATACAGCAGCAAGAAAATAAATCAATAAAATATATCACAGATATAGTCTGGCTAAGAGACCACTTGCTTTTACAGAGCAGAACAAGAAGCACTACCTAATTAGACCAATGGCCACAGGGTTGTGAAAGGAAGGGATATTGATGGGTCACTGGTGAATTCAATCTCTTGCTGGACAGTTGAACTCTCAATGTAAACTGTAGACCCACACAGGTCCTTGTTACACAGCTACCTAGAGGAGAAGATTGAAGGAGCCTCTGGAGAGCTCTGACTGGTCACTCCAATTCCTTTCCAAGAAAACCAGAGCGCACTGAAGAGTGATGTGGATGAGGTTTGCCCTTATATAAAACCTGCAGGTGGCCAGAGTAGGCATGGCTACCACACTACAGCCTTATAGTAACACATGGCTGCAAAGCCTCAGACCACCATCTCTCCTGGCTTTTTATTATGCTTGGCCCATCTCAGAACTAAGAATGTATTTAATTTCTTTGTGTTACTAAATCTTTGTGAGAAATATTTTCACCATCTGCAAAAGAACATACTAGAAGAAAATAACTTCCTGCCTGAAAATACAATTTTTTTTTCCGCCAGGGTAAGGCACTCAAGGTGAAATAAATGAACTTCTGATTGAATGCAAAACAGAATTACGAATGTAACATATTTGTGTTGTTATGGCTTAGAACAATTATGTGAAAAACTGTTTGTTCCAAAAGATACTTTGAAAGCACACAATGCAAAGGATTACAAAACAAAATACTACTGAGTTAAAGAATGGGAGTGTTTTATGAATGGTGAATCCACACAGGCAGATTCCATTAATATTAGTGACTTATCTGTACCTTTCTTTACTTACTTTCCTGAATGAAATTATAGTCCCTACTAAAAAGAATAGATTCCTCACCTCAAAATGAGCAACAAAAAGCTAAGAACAAGATACATACACTGTGCATGTAATTATATGTTGCTTGAGGGATATTAATTGAGTTGCACTAGCTGATGATTTGGTCCCTTATAAGCACAGGACTGCATAATCTCAGATTCATATAATATCACAGAATCACAGAATATGGAGAATTGGAAGGGACCCACAAGGATCATTAATTTTGACTCCTGGCCCTGAACAGCACCATCCCCAAGAGTCACATCATGTGTCTGAGAGCATTGTCCAAATGCTTCTTGAACTCTGGCAGGTTTGGTGCTGTGACCACTTCCCTGGGGAGCCTGTTCCAGTGCCCAAACACCCTCTGGGTGAAGAACCTTTTTCTAATATCCAACCTAAACCTCCCTGACAGGACCCAGGCCACTCATGTGAGACCTGTCACTGGTCACCACAGAGAAGAGATCAATGTCTGCCTCTCCTCTTCCCCTCATGAAGAAGTTTTAAACTGTGATGAGGTTTCCCCTCAGTCTCCTCCAGGCTGAACAGACCAAGTGACCTCAGCTGTTCCTCATAGGGTTTCCCCTCAAGGCCCTTCACCATCTTTGTTGTCCTCATTGGGATGCTCTCTAATAATTTAATGTCTTTCTTATATTTTGGCACCCAAACCAGCCCCCAGCACTCAAGGTGAGGCTGTCCCAGCTCAGAGCAGAGCAGGACAATCCCCTCCCTTGCCCGGCTGTGATGCTGTGCCTGGTGCACCCCAGTACACGGGTGGCCCTCCTGGCTGCCAGGGCACTGCTGACTCACATTCAACTTGCCATCCACCAGAACCCCAGAGCCCTTTTCTGCAGCACTGCTTTCCAGCATCTCATTCCCTAGTCTGTCTGTACAGCCAGAAGGCGCAGAGTCTGGCACTTTCCGATGTTGAACTTCAAGCGGTTGGTGATTCCCCTGTTCTCTCATTTGTCAAGGTCTCTCTGCAGGGCCTCCCTGCCTTCAAGGGAGTCAACAGCTCCTCCCAGTTTTGTTTTTGCAAATTTCTGCAAATTTGCTCAGTATCCCTTCCTGTCCTGCATTCAGCTCACTTATGAAGATGTTGAAGAGCACAGGGCCAAGGATGCAGCCCTGCAGAACCCCATTAGTGGCAGGTCACGAGTCTGTTGTCACCCTACTCACTCTAACCCTTTGTGCCCAAATTAGCTGGATAGATACATGTGTAGAACTATCCCACTCAGCTCATGGCTTTGACTGCAACTTCCTCAGCTGCAATGGAAGCCACACATCTGCCTTTGTTCTCAGGGAGTAATCTCCTCATGACCAGATTCTGCTCCATCACCCACATCACCTCAGGGCCACTGCCAGTCCTGGCCTTATCAACTTTTTCTACCTCTCTATGACTTTAAATCTGTGAGCATGACTTCCCATCAGCTCTTGATTCCCTCCCATTCTGCCTGCCCTTTAGTTTGCTTGTGTGCAGTTGCTCCTGTCTGTGTTTATGTCTCCTGCACCTTTGGTCATGACCACGGAAACTGCCTCCATCCAGCCTGTCAATCAAGTCTGCAGCACAGCTGGCACCTTTGGCAACAACTCCAAATCACCAACAGTTTTTCTAAATAATATTTCTAAATTATTATATTTCTTACTATATTACAGCTAAATATTTGTCCAGATTTTTATGATTCAGCATGTGATTACATGCTAGTAATGTGATTACTATTACAATTTTTATTGCTGTTTCTGACATGTGTCTTCTTGCCCAATTTTGACTATCAAAATTTTTATTCAAGGAGCACCTTCTTGGCTTGTGGCTATGGCAATTTTCCCTGTCTCTCCATAGACTCTCCTTTTTATACTCTCCAGCTACACACCGTGTGTTTTGGATTCCTCGCAGCCTTTGTCTACCCCACCTGAACCTCTTATTCAGTGTCCAGAGTTACCTCACAGCTCCCATTCCTATAATACCACCTTCCACTCTGTACTTTCTAATTTTTCAAGGATGCCTTTGGGTTGCCTCCCCACAAGACTAGCTCTCATTGGACATCTCCAGCAGTGGCACTCAGCACTACCCTACCTAGTCTCAAATCTGCTGTTTCTTATGAAATGTTTGTTGGGATAAACAAGTGTGAACCAAGGCTTCAGGCTCCTGGGCACCATGATGACGGAAGCAATATAAATGCTTCCAGATCTGAGTCCTAACTCCATTGTTGCTGAACTTAATGGTCCCAGTGGACTCTCTGAACTCAAACCAGATGAAAGGAGAGCAGAAATCACTTTGTTCATTGTAGGTTTTGTATTAATCTCTCTAGAGAGTTCCAATCTGAATATTGTTTTGCAGCATGCAAGGACCATTTATTTCCTACCATGTCCATCTCTAATTGACAAAAAAACGAAGTGTTGCCACTTAATCTCAAGGTCCCTTCCTTACTACAAATTATATATAAAATTTTGTTATGATGTATTGCACCTTCCAAAATTAAAAATAAATATCTGTACTCATGTCAACATGAGTGATTCCAGCTTTTGGGCTTTCTCACAGAAACTTCTACTCTAGTGTTTTACAGTTACCAATTAGGTTCATTTAGTACTCTATACTTCCCTAAGTAATGTATTTCTAATTTATGTACTAGGATAATAAATTGTTCTGTAGGGAACTGCTAACTAAAGGAATGTAATTTACCCAATAAGGTGAAAAAATTGAATTTTATATAAACTCATAGGAGCAAATCTAGTTTGTGTTATCAGGTGGCAGGGCCACTATGATACTTGATTATAAATCAAATCACCTATTAAAAACTGTGAACTATTTTTCAGCTCTATTTTCTTTGTGTTCAGGGTATTCCACAGTGAAAACAGTGAAAAAAAAAAAGTTAGTCTGAAACAACCTGATTGCTACTGATATAGGAGCAGTTCAGGAAAAGTCCTCCTTAAAACCAAGTTGTAACAGCAATGGACTGACCTGTTGGAGGGCTACAGCCCACACTTGGACAGGTCACAGCACGGCTCTGGGAATCACCACCTCGCAGACGACTAGATGGCACTGTTCTGCTTGGCACAGCTGTAAACAGAAACTTGTTTGCTTGGCTACTGAAACACCAAAGAGCTGACTGATGTAGCTTTTGTAATTAGTATGAACAGAAAAGAAAGAAAAGGCAATCTTAGTATCAGCAAAATATTTTTATTCTTATTTATTGTAAAGGTACTTAAAAAACCCTAAGCATTAAAAATACATAATCAGGCATTGCATATTACATTATTCTGGTAATTTCTACACATGGTCTCATTAGCTAAATGCTTTAATCAATATGGACCCCAAGTTAAAATCAAGCTGCAGTGAGCAATGACAGTTATATTAAAAACATATTTTTCATGTGAGTTTCAATGGTTTTAAGTCGAACTAATTTTAGTGTAACTGATGGTCTAAGAGGAAAGCAATATTCAATGTCATTTGAGGAGATTCAGAACCAATTATATCTATGGAAAATAATTGCATGCGTGAAAGAGAGGAACTCAAGGGACAGACCTAAGGACAAAACTGTTAACAGTCAAATGATGATCTTTTTTTTCAGCGCAGTTTTTGAACCAAGATAATGATCTCTGATTAACAAAATCAGGGTTTTATTCTGATTTGCTAATGACCTAGGGTGAATCTGTGAACTGTACTTCAAAACTCAGAGCTGACCTGCCTGCAGAGCCAGCTGGAGCCTCCGGCCTGCACGGATGCACCAGCTGGAGCTGAGAGGTTTTTCAGCTCCGGTGGAACAAGAGGTGAATTTTTCATCATCCAATGCAGGCAAAATCAGGCAAATTTACTCAGATCACCTCTTTAAATGTTCCAAAGAGAATGCTTCTGTGGTCCCATCTGTTCAGCAGAATAGCTTGGGAAGCAAGTGTCCCCAGAAGAAAGGTTCCAAGAAACACCTCTGGGTTAAGAACTTCTTAAATCATTGCAGCTTTTTGCAAAGTTAAGGTCTGTGCTTGACATCTTTATTCCTTTATAGAGTTTATCTGCCCAAGGGCTGGAGAAGATCTAATGTAATTTAGATTGCAAATGGGAAGTACTGAAGATCTTGATAAGTAGCACATCCTTTCCTGATTTGCTTCTGTTACTCATGAAATAATCTCATATATCTCTCACCTCAAAGACTCAGCTTTTCTTTATTGCCAAGCTGTGATGAAGTCTTTGCAGAGATCTTCATGTATTTATGTTTGGCAAAGGGATAATCTGCCACATGCCAAACAGAAAAGTTTTATGTGATCATTCCAACACTTCAATCTTTTAACCTGGAATAGAAAAGCCAAAACTGTGGGAGAGGGTTTCATATCTTGTATTTACCCAGATTTCTGAAGTTTTTTTTCGACTACATGAAAGAATGCTGCAGACTGCTAAGTGACAAAGAATTTGTCTAGTTCACCAAATCTTTTGCTTTGGGATTTCTTTTGCCTGCAGTATTTACAATAAGGCACTTTCAATTTCTAGTAGCTACATTGTTCTTTAACAAACCTTTGCCCTAATATTGCTATAGGCCTAATGTAAACTATTCAGCTGTGCTCACAATCAACGACAGAAAGAATTGCCTTGCGGAAAAGAGAGAGAAATGATGTCTCAAAGACCTTTAAAATAAATTCAATAAAATTGCTAGATCCCTTCCAGTGCTTTGTCTGAGAGCAAAGCATTTCTCAGCAGGCCCATCAGGTCTGGCACGGGTAAACCAGGCGACCCACTCACACTGCCTCCCGGCTGGTGCACACACAATTTAGGCAGAGCAACCTCTTTTTCAATCTCTGATCCCACATGTCAGACCCAGTTAGATGATGGGTCACTCCTGGGTGTTCCAAGGAGCATTCAGTTATTGATTTTTTTTTCTTTCATTACAAGTCTGTTATACATTGCTTCAGTTAAGACAAGTCATTATTGTTATCACTGTTTAAGAAGTTTGTGAGGATGATTTTTAAAATCCATAAGGTTTCTGGAACTATTCAACTGTTTTAAATTAATTAATCTTCTTTTTAATTATGATTTTTTTTGTCTCTCTTTTTTCCCCCCAAATGTGATGTGTTCTAACCCACTTCAGATCTTAAGTCCTTTGTTGTACAGCTGACAGGAGGTTGACTTAGTACAAGGGAACTAATGATGTGAGGATAAGGAGCAGCAGGCATGGGAAACAGTGCAAGGATAGTTTTTCCTATAGCAATGAAAATATTGTATATTTTTGCCGATATTTTAGGAAAACGATATGGTGGAACAACACAGCCTTTGACTTACTCAGCACAGAGAGTCTGTTGCCCAGGGTCCCCCTGAAGCACAGGATGGTCAGGTGTTTCACTCCTGGCAGAGGTGGGGGTTCTAAGGTCAGAAGTACAACGGCCATGACAGGGTGAGCTCTGTGAGCTGTGTCTCATCATAAGGGTACTGCTGTGGAGTGCTCCATTTCTGCCCAGGTACTCAAAGATTGCAAGCCAAACATCAAGAACGTGAGAGTATTTAAAAGAGCAACACAGGAAAGCATTTACCATCTTACCATGTACACATGGGATATCTTTCAAATCTATTTTTCTATCTAGAATCTCCTTAATTAAATTTAAGCCTATTTTTCTTTAGTAGCCTAGAAAATCAGGAGACAATAAAAATTCCACTAGAAGAAGCTTTAAGATAAAATTCTGTATATTGGCAATGCTGACTGTATGAGATTCTACCTCTTCAATTCCCAATTTGTTTTGTGTTATTTTTTCTGCTTTATTTCTGAGTAAATCCATCTTGCTGCCCCTACCAGCCCCACTCTGCTTTGCTTATGAGCTCTAACAAGATCACAGCATGAGGCAGCATGATTGCCATCAATAGACAGAACAGGGTTGTGATCATGGTGATTTGCTGAGACATCCAGGCCTGTAATTGCTTAACAATAACTATATCTGGTCTTTTTTTTGCACAGCAATCCTGTGTTAAAGTTGTCTCTGACTCTTAGCTAACTCAAAGTCGTGGTGCAAAAAGTACAGCTACTTGCAAATGGTGCGACAAATATAGAAACCATCAGATATGTAAAATGCTGCAATACAGGAGTAGGAGCAGCTAGCAGAAAAATCCCTGCTTGGAAAAATCCCTGCTTGGAAAAACCGAGGCTTGAGAAGCCCTCAGTTTCCTGAAATAAAATAGTACACAGTCATTCTTAGGAAATACATTTCTATATCTCAAATTATAGTTCTATAGGACAACTTGTTTCCTTGTGGTCACTTTTCAATTTTCCGTAATTGTTTTTCTGATCTGCCAGTGAATATTCATTCCTGAACATGATTACTTTATTCCCTCAAAGCTATTCCTTAAGGAATGCCATTTGGGTGAGAGTTAGAAAACAGTCTTGGACAAAAGACTTTTTGTTAAATGCCTTCTATATTAAACTATTTTAAGAACCATGATTGATTGGCACGATTTCTCTGGACCAACCACTATAAACATTAATCTTTGCAAGAACAAGTCCTGAGGACATGCAGGTGGCAGGTTTTTTTTAATGCAGAAGGAAATTAATGTCTGGGACAAGTCGTCAAGTAGCAGTTGTACCTGTCAACATCACTTTGTGCCCATGTAATACATGAATTGTATCACAAATGTATAGAACAAAATGACAGTCCAGATGAGAAAGTTAGACAGGAGGATATACAGCCTCAGATAAGACACCTGTCTGCCTTTTCAGATTAAATTTTACCATTTTGAGTAACATCCTTAGGTAATAAGCATGGGAATTCTATGAATAAAAATGCAGTCTATCTATTTTATTTAGTATTTTTCAATATTTGAATGATGAGTTTCTCCATACATGCTTTTTTCAGCACTGAGGAGTATTGTTACAGTGTAGAAAATGCTACTGAGGAGAAACAAAGAAGAATAAAAAGCAGAGCGGCAGCAATCAATGCAAGGATAGGAATTTTGGCAAAAACAAAACCATTTAGTTAAAAGTCATGACATAGGTTCATATAACTAGTCAAAACTTATAAATCAAATGTCCTGACAGCCCACCATATGAGTCAGTTTGTTGCTCAAAGGTACTTGAGGAATAAAAGATGTTTGCATCAAAACTGATTGAGTTTGATTCCTGGTTGCAGAGAGAGAAGACTATGCTCTTTACATGTAAATCAAAATAGTTGTGTGTTATATACTATGGCATGAATATGAAATAAAACAACTCCTCTGTTCTGGTGATGATGAGATGATACAAACAGTGGCTGGCTTCCCAAGACTTTGGGACAGATTGGGTAGATGCTGAAGCAAAGGACTGGACCATAATGAAAGCAGGTTATACCTGGCAGCAGATTTTCCAAGTACTTTTCTGCTTCTGTGATGATACAAGCTGTGTAAAATGATGATGACGTGCTTAAATCAAGGTGTTCTATTAATTTATACTTTTGCCCATGGTATGTTGCTAAGTACTTAAATAACCATGCAAAGTTGTGTGTTACAAGAATCCAGAGACTCAGAGCTAGAGGAGAGAAAGGAGGATTAAATCAAGCCAAACTAGCTGGCTTGACAGTGCATATAGCTGCTAGACTTCATGGAGTTCTCAAACAGACTTTCAAGCTGTAAAATTCTCAGTCTGCTTAACAGTATTATATTTTACAAACTTCCTACTAGATTAGTCTAAGGAAAACAGCCATAAATCTGTAGAATTTGATTTAATTCACCTGAGAAAGCTTTCTGATCCTCAGCCTAGTCTTTAAAGACTTTCTGGCAATTTTAACATTAAAAAAACAATCCTCCCAAACATTTCAAGTAGGAGCACAAAAAGTAATTGCTAGTTTGATCAGTCTTACACTGCATGAACTTTCCACAGGTAATTTTTACCCATGAGATCAAAAGACTGACTTCTTCCAGGTTGCACTGAACTTCTTTAAATTCTTGCAAATAAAAAAGCAGTAATATCATAGAAGAACCATGTTATTAATATCTGAATAGATTTTCTGGCTCATGTAATTGCATTTTTGAAAATATTTAAAATATGGATTCCCTATGTAGAGCAAATGATTTATCAACCCTTCAGAAGTTTTACCTATAGAATAGCATCTTCTACATTCAAAACTGTAAAACCTAAATTTTAAATTGTATGTAAACGAATAAATTCCTATTTTTTTAAAAACTGAAAGCATGTTCATGTTGGAAACTCTGAGGATTCTGCAGTTTTAAAGTCATACCACATTTCAAGGAGCTTGCAAACCTAATTAAAAGGCAGACTCAAATTGTTGAAAGGATTACTGGGCCTTCCAAGTCTAGATGTCTAACATTGGTTCATTTGATGAACTCCAGAGGGAATAAATCTAAGGCCATGACTCTGGAAAATATACACACTTAAACATCATTTTCTGCAAATGCCAAGATATAAACACGTACATCTCCTCAGGGCAGTGTCTTTTAACTAGATAGACCTTTCTCAGTTGTCTTTCCTAGGAATATTTTCCCAAATCAAACCCTAAAATAATATACCCGCTGCAGAATGTGTAAGCATATCTGGTGGGGGTAGAGGATATTCTTGTGTCCTTTGCTCCTGGCATTTTGCTACATGATCAAACTGGCACAGATGATGTTTTCAAGGACAGCTAATCACACTGCACTTAAGCAAACAACAATATTCAGCTGCACAGTGTCAGAAAGTCCAAGGCTATGGAAACAATACTACACTTTAAAGGAACATCCTAACAAATTTGTAGATTCAACCACACTGGCAAAGTTTGGGATCTTAAAACTTCGAGGCCTTGGCAATTTCTGACCCAAATACCTCTCACACACAAACATATATTAAAAGAACAAGCAAAACCAAAAAAAACTCAACCCAAAAATGGCTGCATATAAGTTATTATTGTGTGGCAGAGCATGTTTTTATCTTTGCAATATACATAATGAAATACAATCACTCACCAGTTCATCATTCAAAAAGCTAAATCTGATTTTACAGTGAAAATGCAATTTTGTCTCATCAGATTCCATAGTGCTGAAATGCTAAACTTAACAATAGAAACTGATGTGATATGTTTGAAATTAAATTGAATCACTGCAAACAATGGGTTTCTTCAGGGGCCAGCCTTGATTGGATATGTTTTTCCACTTCATTTTGCAAAGAAATCATCAAGGGTAATGGCTTCAAGCAATCTAAGTGACATGTAGGTTGAGAAAATAAAAAAGCATCACTGAAAAAATGCCACACACAAAGAAGGAGAAATTATCACACACGGCACTGAAAGTCTTATCACTTCCACATTTCATCTGAAGTCCTTTTAAGCAAAGCAAGGAGCCCAGCCTTAAACCAGTGAATTCAGTAAAAAAGATTCAGACTTCTTCAATCCCTGAATAAGGCCCAGTGTCTGAAGCCCACTGTGAGAACCCAGCGTATGGTCGTAAAAGGTGGATACAGAGGTATGAGTTTGGATTTTTTTATTAAATGCCAGATTTGTCAAGAACCATCAATGGGAAAACAGAAGAACAAGTTCTCAGCCCACACACAACACACCTCAGAGCCAGCCTGATGGGCGCCAGTGGCCAAGGCCAGCTACCCCAATGGACAGTACCGGCCATGGGCTGAGTGGAGATGCTGCTCTGCATGGCTGCTTGCTCCACACAGAAAAATTGGGACTTTTCCTCTAGAAGAGGAGAATCTTACAGTGATTTTCATCCACTTTCCTGGGAAGAAAGGGACAGCACAGGCCTGAGAGCACATCACAGATATATAACAGAAAGAGGCTTGTTTAGCTCACAAACAATCATTTAAAAATTAAAATAAAACAGGATGGATCTCAGTCTGAATTTAGGTTTTTTGTCGTCATTTATTTCCTTGAAATACTGTGAAAGACAGATTTCTTCAATATAGTCACCATATACTAATTATTTTTTTTCTCTGTCTCCAAATAAAAAATAAAAGGTCAGAGAGAAATATTCAGTGCTGTTAATTTCTTTTAGAGCTGAACTGCCAGCCAATTCCTTCTTTCAGAACCAGATGGCTGTTAGGTAATTCCAGTATCAACTGTCCAATTCCTAGATGCCTGTTTAACAATATTGTTCATTTTATTTGTTTACTTTAAGGATAGATCTGCAGGGAGGTTTACAGTCTCTATCCTTACTTAGGGGAAAGCCTATATGAATAAAGAAGGGGTTAGGAAAACAAAACCTGTGAAGTTTCCCGGGGAAGACTTTCTCCTAATCCTCCCAGGAAAATAATGAGCTGAGTGACTTATTGAAAGAAAAAGCACTCCGTTGAATGCTGCTCCAGTCCTTAGACAATATGGACATCTGAGCCTTCCCTGCAAGACAGCAAATGTGTCCATAGCAGTGTTTTCTTTTTCAGAACTGAGCTCCACTGCCTTCTGTTGGCCTCCAAAGCTCTCTTGCTCCGTGACATGCTTCTGAGGGCTCACCTTAGAAGCTACAGAGACTTCAGGAGAATTTCTAGGGAAAATATGTAAATTCACAGAAACCAGCTCAGTATCCCACACAGAAAGCCTGCAACACTCTCACTGAGTTAATGCCACTGCTGCAGCTGGTACAATAGGAATCCAGAATTTACTTAAAACAACAGTTTCCAGGTTCACCTTTTCAAAGAACAGAGGCTGTGAAGGCTCTAGTCTTCCCTCCATGGTTTACAGCTACTGTTTGGCTCATAAGTTAACAGATATATCAAAACAGTAGTAGTAGTAATAATAATAATAATAATAATAATATTGTCTTTCTTCTACATTCATGTTCTTCCTCTGGGTAAGTTATACAACTAAGGTGAAAAAATGCCAACCTGCTAGAGTCAATGATCTTAACTAATATCTACCAGTGAAGAATATGACAGATGATATATCAAGAATACCATATGTGTCAACTAAGACATTTTTACATTTACAAATATAAAGAAACTTTAACAAATAAAAATATTCACCATTTCCTTCCTGTATTATTAAAATTTAAACTAGGTTTTCTTTTTCTTTCCATGCGTAAAACTTCTGAAAAGTTGGCAAACCTTTTGTTAGTCCTGGAAGCATAGACTTTTCACTAATTTTTTTATATTATTATCTTAATAGCAGAGTCTACTGAAGTAATGATGGCATAGTTTTCATAGCCTTTTATTCCTAGGAAATGAAAGAAGTCTAATGCAGTCTGTAAGAATCCAGCCAAATCAAATGGGTAAAGTCAGATCAAATGAATAAAGACTAGGTATGGAAAGCTCACACTGCTAACTAGGTTTTTATACATAATTTTATGTTGGTGAAAATAATTTTACAGTATGATAGCATCTCAGCATCTTCTACATTACATATTATTTTACAGACTGCCCCTGGAAAATCAAGAGTAAACTGGGAATCACACCATGATCCTTTTTATTTCTTCCGGCCATTTTTCTTGGTGGCAATATTTCTGCAGGTCAGAGTCTGCTTTACTTATGCCTGTGCAGCTGCAGTGTTTTTGAAAAGTTTCAGGAGCAGAAAAGACAAGAGATAACTGACAGCATAAACAATAGCTTTGGCTATCTTAGGACAAAATTTGTGTAGGGGTCCAAAGGAAAGGTTCAGCTTCTTATAATAAGAGAAAATATAGTAATTTAGGAATTATGTGACTAGAGAAACTGATGATAAATATTGATTTTGGAGCACCCTTTTGGTTATGTTGATGTGGACAGATAGAGCAAGGGTGAACAACTAAGTTGCCTTGGGCAGGAATTTTAATGGTGAAGGAGAGAAGAATTTGGAATGTGATCAGGAAAAAGAAATTTGAAAGCACATTGATCTTGGGGAAGTGGAGAAAGTCATTAAGGAATATAGCCCCAATTAAATATATTACCTTAAGAATATTTGTACTTAACTCAGACATTACATTTTGAATGTGTGACTCTTTGTCAGCCCTCCCTAGGGCTAGACAAATAGTCTCTGGAAGTTAACCTGATAATTCCTTTTTTTAAATTTTTTAAAATTTTTTTTCTTTGTGGCAAAGACCTTCTGAAGGCTGATGAACAGAAGTAATTGGCTTTCACAGAGTAAGTACCAGGGTTTCATCTTGATTTGATAGTGGATTCATTTAAACTTGAGCTTTCAATGCCTTCTTTTTTAAAATGATACAAAAATATACATTTCCTCCATTCGTATGCTCATGTAATCTAATTAAGAAAGGTAAAAGCATTAAGCTTTTCTTAGAAGTTGATAAATGTGAGGTTAATAAGCAGTGGAAGGAGCAATTTGAACCAGCCACACTACTTGGTTCTAAATTAACTTTAGCCACTCAGAAAATGGACTTAGGTATCACCAAATTTCTGAGCTCTCTGTGAAAGTAGTTAAGAAGCAAACAAATTGCTAGAATTTAAAAGGAGCAGGTGGGAAAGTAATAGCAAAAGTATAATAGTGCCATTCTCTGAATTGACAGAATGATGCATCTGGCTCTAGACTCCCTATCCCCACAAAATACAATGTAGAAAAATAAGATCTAAGAGATAGATGAAGAGAATAATTTAGATGAAAAGAATAATTAAATACAGGAAAGAGAGAATGGTACTATTTTCAGAGAATAATTGGAACAGATATGCACAAGACTGAATGAAAAATCTCCTCATTTTTTCTTTTTAGTTGTCCCTCTTTCTAAAGCGTCTGTACTTTGTTGCAAACAGCCCTGATGGTGTCAGTACTACACATACTACAGAGAAGTCTTATCTAATTTCTAGGTGATAACAGTAGTATGAAGAACTTCATATTAAAGATTTTCTTGAAGCCAGTCCTGTGAACATCTTCCTATTTAATCTGTCTTCTACATTTTTCTGTGACCTGTTTCCTACCCCCAGTCAGGTCTATTGATGCAGTTGAAAATGATGCTTACGGAGAATGCAATTCAGCTCCTCCATGCTAGCAGCAGGTGAGCGATGGCACGGGCGTGCATGGCACTGCTATGCAGATCACACACAAATCTGGCTATCCTTCAAAATGTCTGATCAGGTCAGTGTCAGTAAATTGCCTCATCCTCAGGTGTATTCTCTCCCATATAAAGACCAGGAGGTTGGCTCTGAGTCCAGGTAAGGGAGGACAATGTTAGCAGGTAGATGAAATTACTCTGAAGAATTTTCTGCGCAGTCATCTGTGGTTAGAGGTACATATTCATTACAGCAAACTGAGCCTGTTGCTAAGGCCTCCTCTCTCATCTCTCCATGCCACTAAACTCTCACAGCCAGCATCTCCAAACGGTTTCAGTTGCCTGGGAGACCCTGCTCTACCCTGGCGAGCAGCAGCTGCCTCTCTTTTGCACACCTTCCCAGGGTCTCTGCTGAGTTACAGCAATCTGCCCCAGCACAAAGCACTCAGGTGAGCAGCAGAAAAAGCCCTTGCCCATCCCTCCAACAACTTAAAGAACTGTAGAACAGCACCATTGCATACACATGCAGCACAGATTACCATTCACGTCCACCGGCGCTAAGCTTTTCTTAAAGGTGCCCCATGGTACAGGTCAAAACCAGCTGGAAAATTCAGGATGAACATCACAGTTTATACACCAGGAACAAAATAATTTTATTTCTAAATTATTATAGAGAACTCCAATTTTTCAGGCATATGAAAATGTGATATGAATTTGCATAGGCAGTAAGCTCAGCTGCAAACTTCACCCTCTTGCTTCAACTTCAAAGAAAACAGCTTCAAATTTACTTTCTTTTAAAATAAAAACAGCTAACATAATAAAAATTAAATAAAAAATATGTACTCTTAGACAATAAGTCCATCAAAGCCAAGCACTACCCTTCACACAATTCTCCTCCTTGGAGAACAGATGAAGAGAATGAACCATATGTAATTTTGGCCATTTGGGTCATTTAAAGAATTGCTGCCAAAATAACTGGGAGAGCTTGGCTGTGACTCACATTTTTCTGTTAAAATCCCATAATGAAAAAACACACATTTGTGACAGACCTTGGCTCCTAAGTAACAGCACATCACATAATTGCTTGAATCTTTGTGCCTTGTTTATTTCTAAACCAAATTTCCTCAAGCTCACAGCTTTTCGGGAAAATTATGACTATATTTTTGAAGAACCTAATTTGCACGAGTTTTTTTCAAGAAAAAAAACAACCCCCCCAAAAATATACAAAGACTATCTCTTGCTATCACAAATAAAAATCTTCAAATAGCCTAGATCACTGTTCTTTACATGCCCAATACACTGTGAAGCATTTCTTAAACTTGTTTAGTACTGTTGAATATTAGATAAGCAAGATACAGAAATTAAATATTGGTTTATTTACACCTCCACTTCATCAAAATTTATTGAAATTTAGTTAGTTTTTTTAATTATCCATACAAATAGATTTCCTTCAAAGGAGCATTTTTTTTAAAGTGGCCCTTTAAACCCTCATTGTAATCAGGCCTCAGACAAAATTTCCAGATGGTAGTTTCATTCCAGACAATCTGCTCTTTCGAGTGCCTCTCTCTAAAGCCCAATGAGCATCAAGTGCATTTATTACATTCTGATGCAGTTCCTGGCACAAGATAAATTTACTTTTCATCTAATAGCATATCAAATATTTTACATTGTAATAATTGATGCAGCGATTGTAAAATTGCTGTTCAGCAGTGGAAAAAAATGCCATTACAGAACGCAGCCAAGCACCCTGACAGTCTGATGTGAACCCTAATGAATTAGCTGACAAACGAGCCTAGTAAGTTCTGCTCAAGTATGCTCTCTAAGCAGCAATTCACAAAATCTGCTTTTCACTGTATTTTTCCCTTGTAAGGCTAAAATCCATGCAAATTAGTTCTCAGCTGGGGTCATCATATTACAAATATTGAAAACATTTGAAGAGAAGCTTCCAGACTCACTCCCAGCCCAGCGCTGTCCTCAGCACTTCCTTTCTGCACACTAAACCCATCTGAGTGTCTCAGCACTAGACATGCTTTAACACTTATTGGCTGTGACACTGAAACAGATGGAACAAGAACATTTTGACCACTGCCCAAACCAGAATCTTCTCCTTGGAGATGTGTCTCCCTTGGTCTGTTGTACTCTTGCCTCAGAAGAGTCCTTCTGTAGCATCCCAGGCCCACATTGAATCTCACAGAACCTTCACAGCACTGAATCTGCTAAAGAGATTTTGAGATTCTGTACTGCAATCATAGTGCAAAGCCTGCCTACCAAGTGTTCTGTAAATCTTGTTCTGGCAGATTTTGATTTAGAAATAGGATATAGGCTTTATCTCAGTTGAGGATTGCATAGAATCATTTAGGCTGGAAAAAGCCTTTGAAATCTGAAGACCTCACATAACAATGGACATAAAAGACAATGTATTTTAGAAACAGATTCATCTCCTCTGCTGTTGGTTGGGAATAACAAGAACTTTTCCAGTCTGAGCAGCCCTGACTGATAGGGTTACAGGGACAAGCAGATCAGCAGCCACCTCTGCTGGATGGTCTTAACTCCAGAGTGGAAGGACTTTATCTCAAAGCTGCATTCACATTTGTAGGTGCCACTCAGTTACCATTTGAAAGGTAAATTCCATCACCAGCCTCACTATCTAGCCACCTGACAAACCAGGAGTACCAGGAATATTCAGGCATGAAAGCGTGAGGGAAAGGAGAGAAGGCTCCGGGCTGTTCATCCTGTTGCTTGCCCAGAGGGCTCCTTGGAGATGACAGTGACAGAGACTTTCTATCCAAATGGAAAAAGATCCTCTTAGAAAGCATATTCAGGAAACTGGACCACAAATGTCACATAGGGGTCCAAAAATGACCTTGCAGGGAAATCACTGCAATTGGATGTGATGGTAGGGACAGATGAAAAAAAAAATTGAGAAGGCCCATGGTCAGACCAGAACAGCAATTCTCCACTGCAGAGGAAACAAATGTACCTCTGAAATTACCTGTCCCAGAAGGACTGCAACAGAGTACTCACATATATGTGCATGGAAGGAATGCTGTAAAGGATGTCCCAACTTCAGCCCTTAGTCCACTTCCAGAGAGAATGGGAGTCCAAGAACATACATCCTTAGCGGCTCCAAGACTCTACTTTCTACAAGCAGCCTGCTAAGGAGGCCAAACAGGGAGCAGCAGGCACCAAATCACTGGGGCCTACTGAAGGCATAGTTGGACAAACTTGATCAGTAAGGCAGGACATAATGAATAACAAATGTGAACCAGGAACCTGCAGGGAAAAAGAAGTAATGGTCTGTGAAAGGTGTGTTGTGTACCTGCAGACACACTGTGTGCACCTCAGTTATGAGACTGTCTCACCTCTCCCAGGCACCTGCTCTGTCTGCTGCTCAGGGCACCCATCAGAACAGCAGTCTGGCCCAAGGATTGCAGAGCCACAGCAACGAACCTGGAGGAATGGAGCTTGCTCCAACCTCGTCCCACAGGCAGATGCAGTGTCTCTGTGAGGTAGGGCCAGGCATAGACACAGCACTGCAATCCAGGTGGGGAATGGTGCAAGTGATGGAACCTCATGGAAACTCTGAGAGGTGTCTTCCAGCTGTGGTCAGAGTGGATACCCAGGGATTTACAGAGGCACTGTAAAAGTGTGTAAAATAGATGCAGGCTGAATTCCAGCCTGGGATGCCCTCAAGAATCCCTGCATCAGGAATAGGGGACGGCATCTAAATATTCTTAGCGGTATGGAACCTGGTTCCTTGATTCTTTACCTCCCTTTTATATCCTGTCACAGAACCAGAGTTCAGAGGAGTGATTTGTTCGTGCTGTTGCTGTTTCATGGGACTTAGTCTCTCAAGAGGCACCTTTGCTCAAGGAACCATTCCTCATGAGGCACTCTGATGTCTTTACCTATCACAAAGACTGTTAACTGCAAGCATCTATGGCTTTTATGACTTGTATTAGAATTCATTTTAGAAGGCACTTTTTTTTGGATGTCGTTTATATACATACTGAAAACACAGTATTTAGTCATCAGATCTCTTGGAGATAACTGCTTTATAAAACCGTAAAATAAGTACATTCCAGAAACACTTTACTTTTTTCATTTTCTTATTTTGATGATAGTATATATACAAAATAAACCAAGAATTCTGTCATGTCAAGATTATAATAGATGAGTTCATGAGTTCATATTTTTTTAATAGGTCTTCTTGGTCTTGAATTATCTTGCAAGTTTCATAACGTGAAAAAGACAAAGCCAAGGGGCATTTTGCCGCTGCTTCATATCTATAGCTTTTACCCTGAATTTATGCTTGCCACTGAAACATTCCATCTTTTTAGAAATGATGTGAGCATTTTGCTTTGTTGATGTGGTATGCTACCTAATGCATCAAACGAATGAGGTATCAGGTGGCATTATAATAACACAGCACATCAGCAGAGTTAGCTGTCTCTGTGATCAGGTCTTGCATCATTACACCAGAAAGCAATCAAAAAGCTGCTTGAAACATGGCACTGTAGAAAGGAAGAAAAAAATTCCGAAGCATCTTTAACAAGAATTCACAGGATCAAGTTAAACCAGAATATACTGACATCTGTTACATGATACAAGGTAGAAGTTCTACCCTTACATTGTCATGTAATCTTTTGCAACCAGTCCTAGAGCATCCCATGAATAATCGGGCATACACTACATTTGCTTTATATATGTATATTTTTAGCCTCCAGTTTATATTAGCTACATTAAAGAAGCCCTCTTTAATTTTCCCTGATTTCCCTTCCCTCTTTTCTTTCCTGATCCTCTGAACTGGTTCAAGAACCAATTTACCTGCAGAGAGGTGTTATCATAAGACCATATACTATTAAGAATGATATGTCAGGTTTTGATCAACAGCTAAATAACAAGGAGAAAAAACTGAAAAATATCTTTCAAGTTTGTATTGTACCTTTCACCAAAAGTACTGAGTTTTTTTCAGTCTAGGGGCTATAGTCAGGAGCATAAGAACACAGGTTTTTCTCCATAACATTTACATTGAATTAAAACCATTAGCCATCTGAAAAAAAAGTTTCTAACCTTCTTTACTTAGTCCTTCTTACCTTCATTACCAAATGAGGCAATTGGAGTTTCATGACATCTAGAATCAACAGGGTGACAGGTTAATCCAAAAAGGCAAAGGAGGATGCAGTCTGCAGATATTATCACTCAAATCCCTCTAAAACAGAGGGAAGATGCTATGAGTCTTTTATTGGCATATTCTATCTCCTAGACCTTACTGGATCAGCTCAGGTACACTGCTGCAACTAAGTGCTCTCTTTCTTGATAACTAAAAAATCATTCACCATTTCCTTTTTTTCCTTACTGCCCACAGCATTATGCTGCACTGATCCTTCTTTCTTTCTTCCTCTACTTCTGTGTTAGATATTTTGCATGTTGTTTCTTCCCTGATTCTTGTTTTCATAGAGAAAAACTGACTCAGACTATGTACAAGTAACTCCAGAAGTAAATGAATAACTGAAAGACACTGTGCACAAAAACAGAGATTTATCAACTGATCAGTTGCTCTTGTCATCGCACCCCTTCAGAGAAACAAACAGGGAGAAAAATGTGCAGGCACACCTGGATGACTCCAGAATGTAACATTCCAGTGCAACGAGGTCATTGAAGTATAGTAGCGTCCTAGCTGAACCACACATGGAATTGCATAGACCTGGGAGATGTGACAGCCTATTCCCTCTCTGACGATCTCTTTTCCCTCCTCCTGTCAGCAGTTTGGCTGGCCTGGCAGCTCAGCCCTGGCTCTGCACTGCTGCAGCCACGAGATGTGGTGAAAGGCTATTACTGAGCTACGATCCACTGCCCAGGCTCCAGTGGCATAATGCTGTAACTAGCTGCTCTCCAGTCAGTCCTCCATTTGAAACCATTGTTATCACCAAAATCTCACGAAACTATGTGTTGGCTGCACATCAAATCTCTGCTCTTGGGTAGCTGTAATGTCTCAGATTCATTTCTCCCACAGTCTTTCATTTGCTGGAAAGATTTGGCCATTATCTTTAATAGCCAACTTACCCCTTTAAGTAGACACCTCAGTGCACTGGTTTTTTCTTGTTTTTTTTCCCCCATTAAAGTAATGTCTAGAGGACACCATCACTTGCCTTTAGCAAAATAGGAGGGAGTGAAACTCAGCTGTGAAAGCAACGTACTGACCACTCATAACCCTGAGCATGACTGATACCACCTTTCAGCTGGTTTTACACTTTTCAGGCTTGAACAAAAATGCTGTGACTAATATTTTAATACATGTAAATTAACATATTGGAGTGACTGGAAACTAACATTTGCAATATGTTTGCCAAATAAATTGTTACCAACACATCTTACAACAAGAGCTCTAAGCTACAATTGCAGCATAATTTTTATTTTTCAATTCAAATTACTCTGGTCAGATTTAAGATACAGCACCATCTTATGGATATTTCTTTCTACATTAATGAGTGTAGCTGGTTATCTGCTGGCAGAAATGTTTCTTTTCAAACAACATGTAGCAGGGCAGAACTATCCATTGCTGCACATTTTGTATATGGGAAAAGCCAGAAGCTCTGGAAATGGGAAAGGATATTGTTCTGACACACTCTCGCAAACCTTCCTTTTAACTACCAACTCTGTGCTCAAGATGCCAAGTATTCCTACTACTGTAGAATCACAGATTTCAATAAGTAATAAAATTTCATATGAGAGATATCAAAATACTTGCTGTTAATTTCTTAAGCATGTTAATATCACATACATTTAAATCTCATCTTGTTTGTCTCTTTGTTTCAGGGCCACTCATATGAAGCAGGGTCAAATTTTCAAGATTTTTTACCTCAATTTTAAATAATACTGACTATCTCTGTAAGTTTTCTTTCCATGAGTTTAAATTCATTCCTATTTTGATGATTCCAGAAACTCCAGAAAAAAACGCAACAGAACAAAACCAAACCACATTCAAACAGCAAGAACCAGCAATTCTGTTTTCCAATTTAACAGCCCACTATTTAAGAGATCATTTAATTAAAGGAGGTGTAAATGTTCATTGTCATTTCATGCATTCTTAGTCATAAATGTCAAATAGAATCTTTTGTGAAAGTAAAAGCCAGACCTTAATTTTTTTTTTCTTTTCATCAGCACTGCAAAAAAAAAAAAATTAAACTAATTAAATGTATTTTTGCCATTTGTCACTTAGCAAGGAAAGCATTAGCTGAATTTATTGCTTTGGTTTTTAAAGTACTCAATTAAGCATTGAACCACTGAATGCTTCAACTCATTAACAGTGACTGACTACACAAACCCTGATTCTCTTGACTAATTCAGATCTGATTATAAGAAAAAAACGTATTATCACTTAAAAAAGAACAACCTACAATAAAACTCTGCCTCTTTGGGAGCCCATGTAAGTATGTATTTAACCATAAATACAGGTTTTAGTCTCATCAAACTCAACAGTCTTAAAGTTTTGTAGGTACTTGCTTGACTAGTGTTAAGTCTGCAAGCAAAATGAAGTACCTGCCTGAATGGTGGAAAAAATGTCTGTAGGACTGATGGATGGATGGATCTGTGTGTATTGTACACAAATATTTTAAATTACATGACTGTTATCTAAAATACAGTCTAAAATTCTAGATACCCTGCAACAATATAGTGCATACAGTTAAATCCTAGGGGCTTTGAAACATTAATTGATTTCTAGAATAACTTATGTCTGGGATTTCGTTTCTCAAGGGAGCATAGGTTTCAAAAATCCCATTAGACTGTATGTTTGCAACTTTACAGTCTATGTAAGTGTCACCACTGAGGGTGAAGGAGAAAAGTTTTCTTTGTCTCATATCATTAAGAGTATGTTGCTGCCTTCTCCCACACTGTCCTATTCCAGGCCTTTTGTAGTTTTCTGATTTACAATAAATGTCTTAAACTCCTCTAGAAACCAAGGGACAGCCAGTGCAATATCCTGATAACAGTGTTAAAACTTCACATTGAAGCAGTATGATCATATCTTCACCTGTATGGTCTTTGTAATCAAAAGATCAGGTAGGTGCTGCTGGAGATCAAAAACCCTGTTGCAAAACTCAGTAGCAATGAGTGGCAGGTGAATTTGGCATAACTTCTGCCATTCATTTTGTTAACTTTCTCTTTAACACTAACCTCATGCCATTATTCAGCAACCATTCCCCAAATAGAAAATAGAACAGCAAATAGAAATTATATATGTATCTGTTATTTGCCTTTAGGATTAGCTTAGCACAAATATTTAAACATATTCTGTATGAAGAAAGTGTCACTTTCTACTTGTATATATATTGTGGGGACAAATATGCTTCAATAAACTTGCATTGAGGCAAATGTTTTCATCTAGGACTCTGCTGTCTTCAAATAATTTTTTGGGAAAGAAAATAGAATTAAATAAAAAAACCCCAGAATTAATTTTTTAAAATGTACTTCGTAAATATCCACTTTACTTAAAATATCTATTAGATACATGAAAAGCTGAAAAAAAATTAGTATTGCCCATGGGGTGTCCTGTGCAGGGCCAGGAGTTGGACTTAATGATCCTGAAAGGTCCCTTCCAACTCAGCATATTCTATGATTCTATAAATATGTTCCTACTTTAGAAGCAAATGCGGGAATTACTTATCTGGCAAAGATTTCCAGCACTCCTTTCATCTTACTGCCAGGCAAAAATTTGGTAGTTTCAGAAAAATCATGTCAGGGCTTCATTCAAATCAAATCAAAGACTTACAAGTCTTGATTTTTTAATGATTTTATGACAGCCTCCCTGGAAGAGTCACCATATGACAGAAGATGATAAAAGGGTGAAGAGCCAATGTGACATTATAAAAAGATGCATATAGCCAAAGGCAGTAGTACCAAGCTTAAGTTCTTGGGAGTCCAGGATCCCAAATCATAATATTGCCTTTGAAGTCACCAGATATGGGCAAAGCCTGACTCACATTGCATTCTTTTTAACTATGACAAGGCATTAAAGCACAACCACTTCAACTTCCCTCCCCAGGCAGAAGGACAGGGGGTTTTGGGAGGGGGTGGGGAAATATGAAAGCTGAATTCTTAATATACTAACTATAGCTGATTAATTTAAAGATGCTGTTAAGATTGTAGCAAATTACATGAACAATGCAATTTCATGTTTTAACCAGAAATTTCCTGGAAAAAGGATCATAAGGTCACCTGTGAGAGGAATGGACTGAACTGTATTAAAATTGCACTGAAAAGGCAATTTTTTGTTTATATTAAATTTTATGCATTTTTTATGCATTTTTTTTGTTTATACTAAAACAACTATATTGAAATCACATCTTCAGCTAACCCAAGGCATTATGTTAGAAGACAAAGAGGCTGAGAGCATGAGAAAGCAGAAAATTTTCAAATGGTGATGGAGAGAAAAGAGTGCCCTGTCACTTCCACTTATTGGTTTAAAGTATTGTGCTGGTTCAAAATAAAGAAATATTTTATCCAAGTCTAGCCACAGAATAGTAATTAAAAAGAAAGTGATTAACAAATGTTTCCAGTTTGCTAGGTCTAAAGATATTCCCCTTCAGAAAGGCTATAAGAAGGTCTTCTAAAGGATAAATCCAGACACTAACAAGACTTCTCTTATCCCTGGATTAAAAATAATTATATTCTGGTATATCCAACTAGAAACTTCCTTAAAGTTCAAAGACAGGGCAGAATTTAGGAGCCTTTGGAAAACAAATGGCTAAAGTTCACTGAAGAGAAAAAAGGGGCTATTTCTTTCAGCAGTGGACTTTGAATCGAGTCCTAACTTGTGAAGATTAACATTCAAAACATGGACAAGTGGTATGATCAGAAGAGTTTTCAAAGAGGCATAATCACAGTGACAAGATTTTTGCCCTTTCCAGAGCACAGCCCTTGGGTATGCTTGGTACAGCTGCCTCTATTCGCATTCTCTGCAACATTTTTCTGTGCAATAAAGTATATAAGTTGTTTGCAAGGATTTCTTCTGAGAGGTATTTCAAATTCATACTCATTCATCTGAGCACATTATGACTGTCTGAGTACTCAAAATGCAGATTTCAACCCTGAGAAGAGGGATTCTTTTTGTTTTGACCATATGCTGTGAAAGGTCTGACAATGCATTTGAACACTCTCTCCATCGCCAAACAGAAAATGACCACATCTATCACTCCCTAAGGATTTGAATCAAGATGGTTTCCTAACATGCAGTGGAAAGATGTGGTCAGAATCACAAGGTTCCCTTGATATAATTTCAAACTCTTGAAGAAATTTCCATAGAGTCTCATCATCCTTTTAGAATGGTTTGATTAAACAGTTAGTCTTGCTTTGCCATCTAGAAGTATTTTCTTTACATGAATCACTGAGTTAATGATCCTCTGTACCATTTATTTCATTATCCACAATCTGACAAAACAAACATTGACTCTGACTGTTATTCTAAACATTAGGGCATGATTGTTTAATCTATTTTCTTTTCCAGAAGGATGATTCTCAACTCGTCGGTCAGGGCAGTGCAGAACAGGGCCATGTTAAATGACAGGTCATTTCCATAACAAATGGAATGAAAGATATGAAAAGGACACTGTCAGTCTACCTGAACTCCAGCACCCACCTTAAAGGAAGACAAATTCATTCTAAGTGACTAGACTGAGACTGAATTCCAGAGTTCAGAACAAACAAGAAATAATTCTCCTGAACAATGCAGGCAGTCACCCATCATGATATTCAGTTATAGACCCAGCTCCTGGTAAGAGTCCAAACAAACTGCATTTTTGGATAATTTTGATAAATTATGTACAGGGATCTGAACTCACCCAGGAAACAAAATCAACAGGATAATAATACTCTCAAATATTTTTAAGTAGATGATATGCAAAACTGCAGGCTTGCATAATGAGAGTAGAAAGAATTAGAAAGGCTGAGCCCCTTCTGCATCCCTGTAATCCCTCTCCCCTCCTCACCCCTAATCCTTTCACAATCACAGAGCTGCTCTCACTGGCAGTATCACTGCACCAAACCCCTGCTTTGAGTGGAGTGGGGCCACATTTCTAACAGAATGACATTGGTGGCTGTTCAGTTCATAGTGTTAGGAAAATGAGGCAGCTCTGCCATTGGAAATATTAAAGGGACAATCATATGTAAGCTCATAAATTCTATCTGTTCACCATGATGTGGTAAAACTGGCTTACCTCTGACAGTGCCAGTTTGGGGAAAGTGTACTTTGAATGTATCCATTGCCTGTGCAGGAAGAATAAGGGATCATTTAGCCCACAGAAAGCTGACCAGGAAGAAGATAATTCCTTTTTATTAAAAAAAAAAAAGTTTAATAAATAGGGAAGGAATAAATGGTTTTCCATGTTTGTTGCAGACAGGTGAGACTAATATGTTTAAATTGCTCATGGAAATGGTGTAGATTTTAGTGGCTCTGAGTTCATTACTGGCAAGAGGCTGAAAACTCCTGCTCTTGCTCACAGTATCTCCCAGTCATTGCTCCCTCTTGTTTCTGTTGTCCTCTTTGCAGGACTGGAACCAAACTCAAAGGCAATCCTGAAGGGAGAAGAAATATGAGATACTTGGTTTCCTCTGCTTAGGCCCAAAAATTACCACAAGTTCTCAGCAGGATCACGCCCTGCAGTGCTTCCTGGAAGGGGGATGGGGCCTGGTTGACTTGCCTCCTTGAAAATACATCCTATGCTGCCTTCTCCTTGCAAGGAGAACCAGGTCATGACCCCTTTGAAAGTGCCTGTTCCCTTCAGCATAAAAAGATGGACACCGTGTTGTATTTTCTCAAATGAGCCCACTTTGCACCAGACAGATTCCTCTCAGGGTCTTTCCCTCCTACACAGGGAGAGTTCTTAAGGTCCACCCTTGCCTTGACTGAGCAGAACAGCTCCAATAGAAAAGGAAGTGGAGCCAAAGTGTTTTTGCCCTCCCACATGCCCAGGAATTGAGTAAATACAGTGCAGGGTGAGGAGGGACAGAGGTTGGGATCTTTGGAAAATCAATAACACAGGCTAGGCTGCATGGCACAAGTTTTGAGAATGGGAGGCTTGCGGTAACATTAAGACAAGCTCTCTGAATTGAAAAAGTTCAATGTTGGAACTATTTGCCTAGGAAGATTAAATACTAGGAGGTACTAAGAAAAGGTTACACAAGCATCAGTCAAAAATTACTTAGGTGTAGCAGATCTTATTTTGGAGCAGAATATGATCCAAATAACTTCTTAAGTTCCTTTCTAAGTCTACTTTCTACTAGTGCTCTTAGAACCAAATGGGGCTTAAGCAAGCACGTTCCTCTGGAGATTCCAGAGGATTCCACGGAACAGGATTCCATGGAACTCACTAGCTGCATCTGGCAGCATCACGTGCAGCATGTCCTATAAAGGATACCACATTCCACTATATTGCTGGAAAGACTCCACACCACTCACAACAGTGAATCTGTGTCATCTGGGCTTGCTAAGAAACCAGCTATTTTAGAAAGTAGTAACAGTCCCTGGTAATGCTACCTATGTGTTAATGATAACAGCCACATGAAAGTATTAAAGTATTATGGCTATGCCATAATGGCTCTGTACATTCCTTGATGTTGCTAATTCAGGAGTTCACTAACCTATAACAAGACTAATTTTAAGAATTTCACTGGCATTATTAAGCTAACAAGACAATAGACTCTGTGGTGTACATGGTCCTAACATCTTTGCCAATAAAGACAGATTGTGAGGTAGAGAGGTTTCTTGTGGATAGAAGTATTCCTTTAAAAAAATGAATTTGGATATTTCTTTAGGATTTTAAAGGAGATATTTGTGTCACTTTTTCAACCTCACATGTGAAAATCAAATTGCCTTAAGTATTTGAGCTTAAGGTGTAGAGAACACTCCCTTTCAGACACAAGGCTACCCTGAAACAAATTAATTCAAAAATCTCCATTTTATAGAATAGCTTTTAGTATTAAGTCATGATGTGGCACAAGTTTTAATATGTCCTCTTAGTGATAACCTACTCTTTACATAGCTGCTGCACAGCTTGTGAGTAATGCAGTGCAGCCAAAATGTCAGAGCAGGGCATAGGATTAGCATTTTCTCATATATTTCTGTATATTTACATACATATGCACAAACTAAACATGAGCTACAAAACTGGGACCTAAGTGTGGAAATGATTGGATCTAACCCAGGTTTTTCTCTTTATATGAATCAGCTCCTGCCATCACTTATGCTGGTCAGCTGCCCCTGAGGACTCAACAGTGGAGTTTTGGGTTAGATAGTACAAAAAGATTCTTCACATGAAGGGTCATTGGAGACTGGAATGGGTTCCCCAGGGAAGCAGTGACAGCACCAAGCCTGACAGAATTCAGGAAACCTTTGGACAATGCTCTCAGGCACTTGATGTGACTCTCAGGGGTGGTGCTGTGCAGGTCCAGGAGATCCTTGTGAGTCCCATTCAACTCAGCATCTCACAGCTCTGTGATTCCATGATCTGAAAAGACAATGGGAAGCCCTTTCAAGAGCTAGGAAAGCTAGTCAGGAATCAAGCATGTGGATGCTCTTTGATCCTCCCTATGCTCTTGTCTGAGACTTATCTAACTCATGAACACCAGCATCAAGTTCTGGCTTGCAAAAAAGAACTATCAGGACATAAAAGCCATTTTGTTCAATGATTATTCATAGGGAGTCAGATCAAATGGAATAGTCTGGGGGGAATGCTGTCCCAGACTCTGCAATTCTGGTATACATCAGTGGAGCAAAGGTGTTTAAATAGGAGAAGAAGAATATATTACACATTGTCTGCGAATGCAAGTTGCGATGAACAAGAAAGACTTTGAAGCAGAGTAACAGTGGCTGCAAGAGTGCAACCTCTCCATCTTCTAAGCCTGTGAATGCTCTGCCACTTGCTTGTCTGATTGAGAGGACCAAAGAAATAAATCCCATATTTTCAGGCAGAGAGAAAGACAGAAGGAAGCTGTCCGAATATTTATGCAGAGTCCCACAACCTGTATTGTGCTATAGTGAGACCCACTATGAAGTAAATCAGTGGCAAGCCTGGTTTTCAAGGAAAGCTCTATTTGTCAACACAAGGTGAAGAGTTCTGTTCATTGCAAGTCAGTTATTACTACTACCCATTTTATGTGTGGTCAACACCACAATGTCTAGTGATTTCTTTCTACAAATTCCCATCCAAATACTTGAATCTGCACAGAACACCTGAAATTAATAGAGAGGTACCATCTGACATGCCTCTGGGAGAAATGTGTTCCTGAAATGAAACGTATTTATATTATATTTCAGAAATTAAATTGGCAGAAATTTTAGCCACCTCCTGCAAACTCTTCACAAAGGATTAAATTAATCTTCTATGGAAAAGCTGGAGGACTGGAACACAGATCACCAAGAAATCACCAGAAAAAGAATGTAAGCTCTTTTGAACTTTCAAACTTACATTTTTCCAAGCAGATTGTAATTACACATTAACAACCATAGGACCCAGAGCATCTTTATTATGTGTTTTTGCCTAGGCAAAAGCTCATACATACAAATAGACAACAGTGTCAACAAATGCCTTCAGAAGCAGTAAGCAAGACCACAAAAACAATACATACTCAATTTAACCATCTTATTATTAAAAAAAAGAAATCCCTTAAATATCATTAAAAATATGTTTTCTACTTTACATTTAGGTTTTGTACTTTTGAGGAAGTAGTCTGTCATGCTTTCCAGTTTTTCTCCACAAGTTCATGGTATACAAACAAAGGAGGTCACAGTGGGTAAGGGAAAGGGTGAAGCAGTATTTCACCCACCACTAAGTGCTGCCTGGTGTGGTATAGTCTCATGAAAAACCAATTACAAAGCACCCTAGAAACATCACTGTCATGTCTGGCTTTGGCTAAGGTGAGATTCATACTTAATCACATAGTTTCATAATCCAAAACATTAGAGAAAAATAGTACAAGAAGTGTCTAAAATGGCAGTGCTGTGCATGAAGCTAAAACTCATTACTGAGCCTCAAAATAATACTGAATTTTATGACCAAAAGACAGTTACAGATGAATTACAAGACACTGATTCTCTACTAGAAAATCTTTTACTGAGCATAAATACGTTCTTATATGCCTTAATTTTAGCCACATATTTTCTCAAATGAAGGATTTGAAAACATAGCTACAATTTTTATATCTTGGGAAAAAAGTTTTAAATCAGTTCAAAACTGATTTTTTTCACCACTAGCTAATTTATTGTTTCTTTTATCCCCTGAAATGCAAACCTTAACAACAATATCCTCATTTCATTGCCATGTAAAAAAGAACAATCCAGTTCTTAACACCATTTTGTTTAGACTAATATATTCTACAAACTAAGTAAGGCAGAATATAATATCAAGGCAGAAAAAATGCAGTTGAATGAGTGCAATTGTATATAAATCTGTGCTGAGGTTGGACAAATTGAGGAGTAAATATAAATAAAGTGATTTTAGTTAAATTTTCTTAATGGGCACTAATGACTGACTTTTCATTGCTGTGGCTGTATTTTTTTAAGCTTATAAGTATTTGAATATAAATATTATGCATTGACATTTGTGCACTTAACTGGCTGAGCATTTGAACACAAGCATCTGAGGAATGCAGGGACAAGTTCTGACTGATTCCTGTAAGACTGATACCACCATTGTTTGATGGTAGCATTATCAGGGAAGTACAAAAAGGGCTTCAGAAAGGTAGCTTTTGTGCTCTGCAGAAACATCTAATATATATATTTGAAAAATATATTCTACATTTAAATGCACCAGATGAAAAGCAGCACCCAGAATTGACAAGAGATCAGAAGTAAAAATGCAAATAATGTTAGACAAGAGTAGCTTTACAGAAGGGAAACACACAAGATCAAATAAAGGATTGTGATACAAATAACTGCAGAAGGTGAGGGTGCTCGTCCTAAGCTGTTAGATATACTGATAGTTATTGTCAATTCATTTTACCAATGTACCCAATTCCAAGCTGAGAACATTCTATTTTGAGCCTGGTCTGATGGAAAACAAAATGTGAATTGTTTCTAAAATTCATCTTTTTTTCCCGAAAAGGAGATATGGGGAAAAAAGCTGAGGCCTGAAAGCAATGCATGAGACTTTTGCTGACTTGCTAGAGGTCCTTTGCATGCAGCTCTAGGGAAGACATGGATGTTTTGAGTAGTGGAAGAAAGCAAATAGCATTCCTATCTTCAGTAAAAACGAGAAGAAAAGAATAAAGAATAAAAGAACTACAAACCAGTTAGCCTCACTTTAATTCCTGGGAAAATGATGGAGCAAATAACTCTGGAAATTGTTTCCAAACATATTCAATGCAGAAAACTGATGGGATACCCCACATGGGTCTATGGAGGAGAAATTATCCTTGAGCAACCTGATAGGCTTCCATGACTGCGCAACTCACTTCGTGGATGAGCAGAGAGCAGTGGATGTTGTTTATCTTGACTTCAACCAGGCTTTCAACACTGCCTCTCTCCCATAGCAGTCTCAGAGACAAACTGATGAAAGGCAGGCTGGCTAGGTGGGAACACTACGCTGCCTGGCCTAAAAGTTTGTGATCACTGACACAAAGATCACCTGATAGCCCATCAGTAGTGCTGTACCCAGGGATTGTGACCAACGCCATTTAACATCTCTGTTAATGACCTGGACAATGGGACAGAGCACACCCTCTGACAGTTAGCAGACACCATGAACTTGGGAGGAGTAGTTAATACACCACATGATTGTGTGACTGTTCAGGTTGTGTGACCCAACAAGCTGGAGAAAATAGCAAACAGGAATCTCAAGATGCTCAACAAAGGGAATTGTGAAGTCCTGCACCTAAAGGATGAAAACCTCCATGCATCAGTGCAGGCTAGGAGCTGGCTTCTGAAAGCAGCTTTTCAGAAAGACTTAAGTTTTGCTGGACACCATGCTGAACATGAGCCAGCAATGCACCCTTGCAGCAATGAAGGCCAACAGCATCCTGAGCTGCATTAGAATGAGTGCCACCAGCAGATCTTTCTCCTCTCCTCAACACTGGAGAAGCCACATCCATAGTGCTGGTCTCCATGATACAAGAGGAACGTGGACATGCTGAAGCAAGAAGAAGGTCAGGAAGGTGACTAATGATTTGGAGCATGTGAGCTATGTGGAGAGAATGCTGGGATAGTTCAAACTGGAAAAGTGGAGGTTCATGGGAATCTTATCAACCTATAAATACCTGGTGGAAGGGAATAAAGAACACAGAGCCAGACACTTCTCAGTGATGCCCTAGGAAGGATAAGAAGTAATGGGCACAAAATGAAATACAGGAAATTAATTCTGTTTAGACAAAGGACAAAAGTTTTTTACTGTGAAAGTGGTCAAACCTGGGCATGAATTGCCCAGGGAGATTGTGGAGTCTCCATCCTTACAGATGTTTAAAACCTGATTGGACCTAGTCCTGGGTAATCTGCTCGAGGTGACCCTACTCCAGCTAAGAAAGTTCCTGTCCATCTTAACAATTCCAATTCTGATATGAAGTGTGAGAGAAAGTAAGAGAGACATCTCCCCTCCATAAAGGTTCAGGCAGCTAGTGGAGTAAACATAATCTTTTCTAAAAAGAAGAGTCCTGTAATCTTATGTATGATAACATGATCATCCTGACCTTAATGCAGCAGTAGTTCAGAGATGACACTGCTGGATTGAGCCATTACATTTAAAATTGTTTGGGACCTGACTGCTTTAAAGTTTCATAGAATTCACGTCCCAATTTGTGCTTTGCATATCTTTAGTGTCAAGATTTTTGTAGTGTTACTTTATTTTTATTTGCTATTAGAATGAGAACAAGTTTTTGCAAAAGACATCCATACATCTGAGTGGAAATTGTATTCCTCTTAGTGAAAAAGTCATTTACAGTAACCATATTTTTTATGGAACTACCCCTTATCTACTATAGGACTATGGAAACACAAGCACTAGCATGTGATTGATAATGGTGGTTCCACAAAAACTGGCTTTAGCAATTACTGCACTGAGGAAATGTGACCAGAGATGTCCAATAGGTTGACATTTATGCTTTTCCCTGACTACCTTTCTGCATTTCACAGATTTTGCTTACTATTGCTAGTTAATGTTAAAGACAGAGGCAACCCATAAAAATAGCCCACCTATTTCTTTTCGACTGCTACATTCTGCACCCAAAGTGTGAAGAAGGCCAGTGTGTTTGTTAGCACGACTCTCCCTCAGTGTTCCCCTCACTCCTCTGGTACAGATCCAGAGGCAGAAGAACTCAGACTCTAAATGCTTAATGCTGCCATCTAGCTAATAATTGCTGTCCACAGCAGGAGGAATTCCACCTTCCGAGAGCTGGTTCACTAGGGAGGTAACTGACAGCTTTAAAGATCCTTTCCTAAATTTGCAGTACCGAGCGCTTCAAAATATTGATAATGGACTAGAGTCCTTCACCACTCTAAACCCAGCTCAGTTCATACAGTGAGAATTGGGCTGGCTGCCTGAGTTTGTTGAGTTTTCATACAGGGCTTTGAAAACTTGCCACTGCTAACGAGCAGGGCCTGGAGCAGTGTGGACACAGCCTCAGCTGCCACCGTTTTAGAGCTGCATACACAGTCATGGCCTTTCTGTGTGCCAGTCCATCCCTCCAGCCTTTGTCCTCCTAGCCACTGAGACTTCCTTGTTAAGTAGTTTCCTTGTTCTACCTGGTACCAGCACCATCACCTGTGGGTATGTAGGGAGTGACAGAAGGACTTGATCACACGAAATCTGATGGCCTTCCTCTCCCCCAGCCTGCCTTCCCAGGAGGCCCTGATCAGAATCCAGAAATTCGGCTCTCATATGGTGAAGCCTTTTTTGTTTAATTTTAGCAAGTGCTAGTGGTAGGCTTTTGTATGTTTCTCAGACATTGTGACCTTAACTGTGACAACAACCACTGAGACTATGCACCTATCTGGATCCTCAGATAGTCTAGAAAAAACGATTTCAGACAGATGTGAACCACCTATTTATGACTGCAAGCTGTCAACAGAAGTAACCTGCGAGAGCAGTGCACACTTCGGCACCAGCCCACCCGCCACCTCAGAAAAGCACGGATTCGGTGGCTTCCTTTTCTGGGGCCATTTGAGATGCCTCTCATTCCCGCACCAACACTTGGCAGAGGATGCCAGCGAGGCTCGGGGTCGACGGCGAGCACAGCGTCCGCTCTGCCCGTCCAGCGGGAGTCCCGCCGTGTGTCCGAGCCGGCTGGCGAGCGGCGGGCGCGCTTCCCACGCTGGCCGGGACGCGGGGCAA